>JAQZBX010047396.1:0-20479 GCA_029593785.1 Cabassous unicinctus
AATGCTAAGAATTCAGGTATAATAAAGCACATTGTAAAGATGCTCACCATCACTAGCTATTAGGGAAATGCAAATCAAAACCGCAATGAGGTATCACTTCACATCTACTAGACTGGTCACTATTTTAAAAAAACAAACAGAAAACTACAAGTGTTAGAGAGGATGTGGAGAAATAGGAACACTTTCACTTTTGGTGGGAATGTAAAATGGTGCAGCCACTATGGAAGACAGTTTGGTGATTCCTCAGGAAGCTAGGTATCGAATCACCATATGATCCTGCAATCCTGCAACTAGGTATATACCCAGAAGAACTGAAAGCAGGGACTCAAACAGACGTTTGCACACCAGTGTTCCAGCAGTATTCACAGTTGCCAAAAGATGGAAGTAACCCAAGTGTCCATAAGCTGATGAATGGATAAACAAAATGTGGTGTATACATACAATGGAATATTATTCAGCTATGAAGAAGGAATGAAATCCTGATACACATGACAATGTGGATGAACCTTGAGGACATTATGTTGAGTGAAATAAGCCAGACATAAAAGGACAAATATTGCATGATCTCACTGATATGCACTAATTTTAATAAGCAAGCTCCATAAGAGTTAAGATTCTAGAATATAGGTTACCAGGGGAGAAAAATAAGGGTAGAAAACAGGAAGCTAATGCTTAATTTATGCATTATTTATATTTAGATTGATTGTACATGTTTGGAAATAGATAGTAATGATGGTAGCACATTATTGTGAGTGTGATTAACAGTGTTGAATTATGTTTGTGAATGTGGTTGAAAGGGGGAAGTTTTGGGTTGTGTATGTTACTAGATGGAAAGTTAGAAGACAAAACATGGGATATATAACAGGGTAAGCACTGATGAGGATGACAGACTATAGTTAATAGTACAAATATAAGAATGTTCTTTCATGAATTATAACAAATGTATGACACTATTACAAAATGTCAGTAATAGGGTGGTATATGGGAAAATATAAACCTAATGTAAACTGTGGACTATAGTTAACAGTAATATTTTAATATTCTTTCACCAATTGTAACAAAGTTACCACATTAATACAAAGTATCAACAATAGGGCGTGGGGTATATGGGAATATTCTATTTTTTTTACATGCCTTTTCTGTAAACCTACAACTTCTTTAAAAAATACAATAATTTTTTAAAAAAGATTATGCTAAATGAAAGAAACAAGACACAAATTGTATGATTCTATTTATATAAAATGTAAATATAAGTAAATTTGTTTTAAAAATATAACTACATCATAAACAAGGATTTTTCTGCAAGCCGTCTCACAAGTAGATAATACTAGAAACAAATTTGATGTTTATCTCAACTATGTATAAGATTCCAATACTTTTCAGATAGGGAAAAAGCCTAGTAGTATCTATACTCTGTTGAACCAGGATCCCAATCTTCCTGCCTTTACTCTTTGAAGGCATAACTGTCATGGAAAGAAAATTGACCTGAGAATCAGAGCTGGATTTTAATGCTATCTCTGATGCTGCTAGGTAACCACAGGATTCTGGGCAAATCACTTAGCCTTTCTGGGCTTTTGTTCCCTTACCTATAAGGGACACTTTGGACAAAATGTTGCCTAATCCTTTCTATTTATAAAATCCTATGAATTATCTCTCTGCTTCTAGCAAGTGGTCTCTTTTTTCCATGTTAGAATAAGTGAACTCCATGTCTGTGTAAGTTAGCATTCAAAGTATAATGGTTTTAGAGCTGGAAGGGGTTTTAGGCAGTATCTAAGCACTCTCCCCTTTCTACAGTTATTTCTGATTTTGAGAACAGATAATGCCTATATGATCATTTTGTTAATACTGGAATGTAAAACTGATTAGAGAATATTGAAAGTCTTATTTAGCTGAGTTCATAATAAAAGGGAAAATTATTTTGTCTGAGATTATGTATACATGTTTTTTAATCAGGTAACTGTCTGGACCTGGGATTTGCTTTCCAGTCTGTAAAATGTGATTAGAGGGGAGCAAATGTGGCTCAAGCAGTTGATTGCCTGCTTCCCACATGGTGGGGGGGGGTCCCAGATTTGGTTCCTGGTGCCTCCTAAAAAAAACAAAAACAAACAAGCAAAGTAGACAAAAAGGCCAACTCAAGGAAGCCAATGTGGCTCAGTGGTTGAGCACCGGCTTCCAAATATGAGCTCCTGGGTTCAATTCCCGGTACCTCAAAAAAAAATGTAATTAAAGACAGTATTACCTCCTCAATTAGTTAAATTCTATATCTTCTTTTAAAACTATGTTCCGAAGTTTGCATTGATTTTCAGACTTGCTGAAATGTAATGTTTGCATGTCCTTTTTGAAGCTTAGTTGTCAACTCCATGTTATTTTCCTCCTTAGTTTAGTGTGCTGCAATGGAAATTCTGTTTTTGTTTAAAGTAGGAAAATAATAATTAAAAAACATCAAAGACACAATCAATATTTAATTAAGCCCTCCTTAAATTGAAGTATTTATTAATAAGCTTATGAATGTCTTGCATAACGATGTCCAGTGAATATTTAAATATTTGAGGAATAAATATTTCAAGTACTTAATTTGAAGAGAGAAAATTGCTTACCATTTTATAAACAGATCTACTCTTCTGTTTTTTAATGTCCTTTCTTTAAATAAACTATAAATTTAGATTATAGTTTCAGATGCCCTAATGTTCTGTAGTTGGCAGATCCACAGCCAGTATTTTTGTAAGCTTTCACTTGAAGTTTGAGACCTATATGTTCTTAGCTTCTCAGTTCACATGCAGTGAACTGTTAATGTTATTCTATTAATTTGAACTTCTTGGGAAGCGGGTGTGGCTCAGTGGATAGAGCCCCCGTTTACCATATGGGAGGCCCGGGTTTGCATCCCGAGGCCTCCTTGTGAGGGCACGCCGGCCTGAGCGGTGCGGTGGGCTGATGCAGCAACTTCATGGCAGGAAGCGGGTGTGGCGCAATGGGTAGAGCACCCGTTTACCATATGAGAGGCCCCGGGTTCGCTTCCCGGTGCCTCCTTGTGAGGGCGGGCCGGCTCGGGCTGCGCCGTGGGCTGATGCGGCAAGACCTCACAGCAAGGGGGAGATAAGCAGACACAGAGAAGACACGCAACGAATGAACACAGCAGCACAAGCAGCAAGGGGGGGATAAATAAATAAAATAAATAAATCTTTAAAAAAAAAAAAATTTTTTTGAACTTCTTTCTCCTTATGTTTACTCCATCTTAATGCTTTCCATTTATTCAGTGTCTACTGTGTGTCAGGTACTGTGCTAGGTTTTTTGCATGTATTATTTCATTTAATACTTCCAATCTCATGAAGTAGGTTTTTCATAGTTTTAAAAAAGAGAAAGGTACGTTTCAGAAAGATTAAATAACTCGTTCATGGTACTCAGAAACTTAAGTGGCAAAGCTGGGATTAGATTTGAAATCCATCTAAAGCCAAAGCCCAAGCTCTCAGGTATTGCAGGCTGGTGCTCTGCCCTGTGCTTTTATCTTTTTTGATGGTGGTGGTGGTAGCTAAAAACTTACTAATATTATTCTCTTTCTTTCACAACCAAGAATCCGGCAAGCTAAAGGTGCAGAAGGTGGAGCCCTGGAACAGTGTGCGTGTGACATTCAACATCCCCCGGGAAGCAGCAGAGCGGCTAAGGATCCTGGCTCAGAGCAACAACCAGCAGCTTCGGGATCTGGGGATTCTCTCCGTTCAGATTGAAGGTCTTTTATTTTGCCATGTGCCCATCTGGACCAAAATTATAAAAACAGTAGATTATAGCATGATTTCCTATGCTTGTTGTTCTGTTCTCCTTTGTTCTTATGTTTCAGTGACACACATAACCTGTGCTTCACGTTACAGCACCTTCGGATAAAGAAAAATTAATACGGTTACTCTTAAACATCCGTAGCCTCAGGCTCCATTCCTTCCTTGGCTGATTTTTTTTTTTTAATCTTGCGTCCTGCAACCTTGATGAATTAGCTTATTAATTGTAACAGGTTTTTTGTTTTTTGTTTTTAATTAGATTCCTTAGGATTTTTTATACAAGGTAATATAATCCTTTCCAATGTGGATGCATTTTGTTTCTTTTTCTTGCCCTGGCTAGAACCTCCAGTGCAATGCTGAATAGAAGTGGCAAGGGTGGACATCTTGTTTTGTTCTTGATCTAAGGAGAAAAGTTTTAGTCTTTCACTGTTAAATATTAATTTAGCTGTGGGATTTTCATAGAAGCTTTTTTTAAAATCAGCTTGAGGAAGATTCTTTCTGTTTCTAGTTTGAGTGTTTTTGTTTTTATCGTGAAGGAGTATTCATTGTTTTTCCCCATATTCCTTTACTGTTCCTATTGAGATGATCTTTTTTTTTTTTTTTAAAGATACTTAGATTACATAAATGTTATACAAAAAATATAGGGATTCCTATATGCCCCACTTCCCACACCTCCCAAACCTCCCACATAAACATCCTTCATTAGTGTGGCACATCACCTGCAATAGATATACACATCCTGGGGCTTTGCCATTAAGCATGGACCATAGTTCACATTGTAGACCACACTCTCTCCCACACAGTTCTGCATGTTACATGATGGTATAAAATGGCCTATATCTGTCATTGCACTGTCACTCAGGACAATTCCCAAGTCCTGAAAAAGCCCCTGTATTATAACTGCTTTTCCCCCTCCCTGCCCCCAGAACGTCCAGTGGCCACTGACTCCACATTAATGTAATTTCTTCCATTGCTTGAATCACAATATGTCTATAATAGAATACCAGTAAGTCTACTCTAGTCCATAGCTCTTCCCCCAATTCTGAGGAGTCTGGGATGGTGATGTCCACTCCACCTCCAATTGAGAGGGGGCTTATATCCCATGGATAAGATGGATGGTATTATCCTGCCTGCAGCTGCAGACTCTCTCCATTCCCTGGGATGGCCGTTGTCCATCATCATCTCCCCGCCGGGTGTCCTGGGTGAGTCCGTGGAACAGTAGAGTAGGAATTGCAGCTCCACCGAGATTCCAGGCCAAGCTGGCACATGGACAGCCCAAAGACTCCAGTCTCTGGATGTATACCTACAAACTCCAGCACCAAGTATAGATTTGAATAGAAGGGACAGATGAACCATGTGCAGGGAAGACATATTTGAGTCCAATTCTGTCACTCTCAGGAGCACAAACTCCAAAGTAGGGCCCACTGGAAAGGCACCAAACTCCTGAGCTATCCGCCCTGACATAGGACCTGGGTTTCTCCAGAGCCCTCAGAAGCCCCTCTATTTGGGGTGATATCCACTTTGGAAGTCTATGAGGTCCTACTGAGATGTGCGTAAGCGTTACCTCTGGGATGACCTCCCGACTCACTTTGAAGTCTCTTAGCCATGTGAACTCATTTGTCTTTACCTTTTCCCCCTTTTATTCGAGGCCTTTTTCCAGTTGCATTGCCAATTGGCACTTGGTAGCAATCCTTCGGTGCCAGGGGGTCATATGATCATATGGTTTTTTACTTCATGATCAATTACTTCAATTGATCCGAGAAGTTAAAACAGACTTCCATTTCTGGGATTCCTTGGCTGATTTTGGCCATTTGTCTCTCAGACTTTGATTTTACTGGCACCCTAACCAGGAAGTGATTTGTCTTTTTAAAAAATATCTAATTTCATTTGCTTCCTTCCTCCACATAAGACTTGTACAGTTTTCTTTATTCATCTAACAGAGATTAAGAGACCCTAAACAGTGCTCTTTTAGCAATATTCATTTTTCAACCATTTTAGCCAGAATGATCTTTTCAAAATGAAAATAAGCTCAACATACATTCACATACCCATCCAGCTTAAAATCCTGATATTGCTTGCCATTGTTCACAGGATAATGACCATACTCCATACCATGACCTTAGGCCTTGCACGTTCTGACCCCTACCTTCTGCATCCAGCCTTATCTTGTACAATTCTACTCCCTTGTTTTCTGTTTTTCCAGCCTTTCCAACATTCTTTCGGTTTGTTGATCACACAATTCTTCCTCCTACAACAGGGTCTTTGTACTGATGTCTTCTCTACATGGAGTGCTTTTCCCTTTCCCCTATCATTCCCCTTTATCCTAGTTAACTTCTACTCAATCTTCAAGTATCAGCTTAAATCTTCCTGCAGATGCATTTTCTGAACCCCCAGGCTAAGTCAGAGTCCTTTGTTGTATGTGCCCACAAAAGTCTGTTTCTTTCCCTCAGATAATTTATCTTGCACTTTCAGCAGAGCAATTATTTGATTATTGTTTATTCCCCCAATAGACTGCAAGCTTCAGTAGGGCTGGGACCATCTGGTTTTGCTCACTTTGTGTCCCTGGCTTGCCTGGTACATGTTAAGTTCTTAGTAAACTTCTGTTGAATGAAAGGAAGGAAAGCACATGCATAATAACACTGCTCTGCTCCAGCACTTGAAATACAAAGATAAATAAAATATGGTCCTTGCCTTTATGAACTCAAAAGGAGCTCATAACCTTGTGGAAATTTTAAGTATAAAGTGTGGGATGCAGAAAGGGAGTTCTCTCTTTGGGGGCTCAGTGAGGTGGAACCCCCTTATCCCCTCCTATGTTGATGCAGAAAATGTGCCAGCCAATGATTTCAGCCTTTCCTTTCACTGTTGGACCAAGCCCTCCTAACCTTGTGCTTATTTGGAATCTAAATGCTTCATAGAACCCAGCAATGGGAGGAAGTTATTTTGTATATAGGAGTAAGACAAATTTTTGCTGTCTAATATTGTAAGGGTGAGATAAGAAATATTTTGGGCTTTTCAGACCATACATTCTCAGTTACAGTTTTCAACACTACCATTATAGAGTAAAAGCAGCCATAGACAATACATAAATGAATGCAATGCTGTGTTCCAGTTAAACTTTAAATATTAAACAGGCAGCAGGCTGGATTTGGCCCATGAGCTATAGTTTGCCTACCCCTAATTGGCAAGTTTGGGAGCTAATAGTGTTCTCCACAACATCTATTTCTTTGGCACCAGTTAGCTTATGTCAGTTAGCAGATAAGGGAAATGATACCAATACAATGTGGAAATTGTGTTTGTCCATTTGTGATTTTTCCTTGGCAGGGGGATCTGGTATAGTGGGAAATAGAATTATAATTATCAACAGGAAAAGAAAAAGGTTTTAGCTCAGCTACTGCATTAGTGGAAATTCTTTCAGCTCTATTTTAAGAAAATCAAGAGTGAGAGCTTGCACTCAGGTACCTTCCCCACAAGTGCACTCTCAGCCTTGCATAGGTCTCATTTTGTGACATGTTCCACTTCCTCCTGTGCCCACCTTAATGGCGGCCCCAATGACACAGAGCTCCACTGCCTCTGCATTGTCTCAGCACTTTTACCAGCTATTTCACCTCTATTACTTCAGGGTTTGTTGCCTGCCCCAATTATTGTTTATATTAGTGCTCTGGTTACAGAGCTGCATAGGTTTTGAATCTCTCCCACCCCTGTTTTTCCCATAAAGTTTATTATTTTCAGTGTGGGATTTTACAGAATGTAAGATTCTTCAGGAATGCCTTTATCATTTAGAAAAATGCATATAGTTCTTTCGTCATATATTCACCAAATAGCTAATGAGTGCCTACTATTTGCCAGTCATTATTCTATGAATAAAGGATATAATTAGAGTGGCCATGGAATTTATCATCTAATTAGGACACATTAGAGAATGAAAGGGAGTGCTATTAATAATTATGCTGGGATAACAGGTGTAAACCTGGCTGTCCTAGAAAACTAGGGCAGACCATACGTACCTCATAGTGATGGGGGAAGCAGACAAAACAAGTGAATGAGTAAGGAATTACAAAATGGGATGCTCTCTGAAGAAAATAACAAGATGTTCTAATAAGGATGACCTAACCTTGGATTAGATGGTTGGGGAAGGTCTTTTTGGCTATGTGACACTTAAACAAGCTTACATGAAATTTAAGAAGTTAGCTATGTGAGGAGTGCAGGAGAACTTTTCTAGGGAGAGAGAGAGCAACATGTGCATAGGCCTTGAGCAGCTTTGTGTACCAAAGAAACTAAAAAATGTAACTGAGACTGAATCCTTATTAATGAGGGAGAAAATAACATGAGATAAGGTTGGAGAGGTAGGCAAGGGCTGGATCTTAGATCTGCACTGTCCATTGTGATAGCCATGAGCCACATGTGGCTATGAGCACTGGAAATGAGGCCAGTCCAAAATGATAGGCACTGTAAGTGTAACCCCCTCCCAAAGAATGTAAAATAGCTCATTAATAATTTTATATTAATTGCATGTTGAAGTAGTAATACATTGGTTGTGTTGGATTAAATAAAATATACATATGACAATTTCACCTTTTTTTTTTTTTTTTTTTTTACCTTCTTAATGCAGCTTCTAGAAAATTTAAAGTTATATTTGTGGCTTGTATTATATTTCTGTTGAATAGCATTGGATTAGATAGATAATTTGAAACCTTGTATGCCCTGTTAAGGACTTTTGCTTTCATTTCTAAAACAATAGAAAGCAATTTAACAGTTTTAAGCAGAGGAGTGACATGATCTGATGACTGTTTCAAAATCATTACTCTTTCTCCTTAGAATATCTTACCAAGTTTGGTATATTAATGGTTCTTTCCCTTTGTTAGAAATCCTGAAGACCTGTATTCTCTTGGGTTCCCAGTGACTGGTCCTTATTGGTAGGATGTATGTTTCCTATGACCAAGAATACTTAACACAGAAAGATTACCTAGATTAGTGACCAGGTAGGAAATTGTTGTGTCTTCATTAGGTTTTTGCTTTATCATCTGGATTTGTCAACCAGGACCCCATAGAAGGAAGGACTCAGATGTATGTATCCTTTCAGCTCCGCAGCTAGCTATACATTCATTTGTCCACAAGGTGGTGGTGTCTTCCGAAGAAACAAAGGTCAAATTTTGGATTATGTGCAAAAAGCGTTTTTGAAACTTCTTTCAGAGACCTTTTTATCATTAGACAAGTAAGAATTAAGTTACTTCAAAGACTAAGATCTACCTAATTGGAATATTTCTAGTGACATACCTACCAGGCTATTGTAAGGCTCCAATGAGATAAAATTTTATTAACATTAAAAACCTTATACAAATGTTGGTCTTATCAATCACATATCTCAGAGGTAAATTAGTAGCAACCTGTCTACCCTTCATTGCACAGATTTCTCTGCTGGAAGTATTTTTATGTTGAAATTATTGAGAGGAAATTAGTATTTTGAAACCTCTGTTTAGTGTTCCAAATTTAAGCTTTTACCCACACCATCATCTGTTTTTTCCTCCATCAATACTTCTGTCTCCTGACAGAAAATTTCCAAAGCGAAATCTAGGATTTTGAGATTTTCATAGAGCATTTTTATCCTTTACAAATACACACACAGAACTAATGAGAGTTGAAAATAAATATTCAGAGTTCTAAGTTCTCTGATGCCAAACATCATTAATGATTGTCTATCTGCCGTATTATAAGTGAAAATTGGTTATGATGTTCTCCTTGTGCTTCACGTAAATAAAGTTGCTTAGAGGGGGTTTAAGAAAGACCCATATGGTATTGAACCTGCCCTTTTTGTGGTGGTAAACTTACCATAATTCTTCAAAAACACAGAAAATTAAGGTTCTTGTCTATATATTTTTGAATAAAATTTGCCTCGGTTTTTCTTATTCTCATGATTTCCTTTTTATAACTTTGACTGTCATTTTCAGGGGAAGGTGCTATCAACCTGGCTTTGGCTCAGAACCGAAGCCAAGATGTGAGAATGAATGGACCCATGGGAACTGGAAACTCAGTTAGGATGGAAGCAGGATTTCCTATGGCAGGTGGTCCAGGTGAGATCTTCTACTCAATTATATGACATCTTGCTAGTTTCCTTATTTCTATTTATTTGCTTATATATGGTTATTTGGGTCCTGCAAGATAGTCTAGAGCTCATGAAACACCCACATATCTATTTACTGGATCAGTGAGTCACTCTCAGGATACTAGGGTCACAGAGTTTGAAGCATATGGCTTTTAGAATCTTAAGGGAAGCGGCTGTGGCTCAATTGGTTGGGCTCCCATTTACCATATGGGAGGCCCTGGGTTCAATTCCTGGGGCCTCCTGGTGAAGGCAAACCGGCCCGCATAGCATGGTGAGCAAGCTGGCGTAACAAGATGATGCAACAAAGGAGACAAGCAGACACAGAAAAATGCACAGCAAATGGACACAATGAGCACAAGCAGCAAGGGGGGGGATAAATAAATAAATAAAAATAAATCTTTAAAAAAAAAAAAAAGAATCTTAAGCTCATGCTTAAAGGTACATGAACACTGAGCTATGTGGCAAACATTTATTAAGTTCCTGTTTTATATCAGGATCTAGGCTAAATGTTGGAAATAAAAATGAATAAAACATTTTCTACTCTCAAGATGTTTACAGGATAGTGGAGAGTGTAGCTTTACAGCTCCCTACCACTTTCTCTGAGGGTAAGAATCTGTAAGCTGAGTGTTCTTGTGTGCTTATGTGGAATCTGCAGAAGTGTGGGGAGGGAGAATCAGTTTTTATGTATTTAGAATTTGAAAGAGTTATATTTAAATTGTTTGCTTCCTTGTAATCCTGAAATTTCTTCTTCAGAGATTGAACCCTCTAGAAACACAGAATGTTAGAGTTGGGTTGGCTCTCTCATTTAAAGCTGAGGAAGCTGTGGAGCCAACAGAAGGGAAGCAATTTTCCTGGGTCAAATAATGGGCTAACATCACAGATCTCCTAATTACTATTGCAGCACTCTTATCACTACCCTGTTGGCTTTCAAACCTTTTCAGCTGCAGGGCTTTTTATTCAAATAAGACAAAATAAGAACATTATTACGGTTGAAGCAGGGAAAAATCCTGAAACTATATCCAATCATTACCCTTCCTACCTACCACTGTAGCTCTTGAAGAAATGTAGCAGAATGGAGGAGCTTAGTTTGTAAACCACTGTTTGAACTGTAGCTGAAGACTTGGCCATATAAAATTGGACAGAACTAGGTTTGAATCCTGGCACTGGCAGTTACTGGTTACCTCAAGCTAATCACTGTACCTCCCTGAGCCACTGTTTCTTCATCTGTAAAATGAGATAATAATGCCTTCAGTCTTTTGAGACCATGCTTGAAAGTAGATGAACCCAGAGCCGTGGCAAACATTTACTGGGTTGCTGTTATATGTCAGGATGTTCTATTGGGCTATTGTGCAGGACCATGTAGTAGATGTAAAATACCCAAACTGGTGCCTTGTACATACTAGGGATTCTGTAGTTCCTCGCAGAATTCAGAGGATCTGATGGTAAGGAAGCTTGATGAGAGATTATAGGTGACACTACTGCTACTCATGGAGGAACCAGGGCCAGAAGCCTAGTTTGAAATATATATAGAAGGAATAGACTGGGGATAAGATTCAGGAAATTTGACTCTCTTGTCTCAACTCCTGGCTCTATAACTTAATATTTACAGGCCTTAGTTGATTGTAAATATCTTTAATTATGTCCTGGAAACATTAAGATGCTCTGAAACTTATCAACATCCTAATTGCAAGCTCTCCTAGATTAACTATTGTCTTGCAAAATAGCAGGCATGTTTACTAAGCACCTCTGGGAAGAGAGTGTAAATTGTAGTGATATAGTTCATTGTCAACATGGGAAACTTAGAAAGTTTAGTTTGAAATTATGTTATATTGGTGTTTAATGGAGGACACTGACTATGATAATATATATAGTATAAAGTTCCAGGAATAGTCTAGTAGTAATGATTTATAGTCAAGGGAACTTTTTTTTTTTGGTGACTTAATTTTATTTATTTTTTCTTTATTAGAAAAACTGTGGGTTTACAACACAATCATGCATAAAATACATGATTTCCATATATCATGCTATTATTAACACCTTGCATTGGTAGGGAGCATTTGTTACAATTGATGATAGCACATTTTTATAATTGTACTATTAACTGTAGTCTATGGTTTAACTTTGGGCTCACTATTTGTGTAGTGTAGTTCCATGGATTTTGTTTGTTTTGTTGTTGTTTTGATTTTTACATGGATTTTTAAAAAAATTTTATTGTTACCATTATGCAGTCTAGCATATCTCCTTTTAATCACATTCATATATATATTTAATTGCTGTTATTTGCTTTCACAATGTTGTGCTACCATTACCACCATCCATTACCAAAATATTTCCATCATCTCAAATAGGAACCCTGTACGTTTTAAGCCTTAATTTCCCAGTCCCTGTCCCCACCCCATCTTCCTGGTAACCTGTATTTTAGATTCTGATTCTATGAGTTTGTTTATTCAGATTATTTCAACTCAGTGAGATCATCAATATTTGTCCTTTTCTATCTGGCTCACTTCACACAGTAACATTTTAACTCCTAGGTATCTTTCTTTACTGCTGTAGCAGTTTGGCAGTTTGATATAGTTATGAATTCCAAAAATAGATATTGGATTATGCTTGTAAACTGGTCTGTTTGTCTGGGCATGATTAAGTTATGATTAGGGCTTTGATTGGGCCACATCAGTAGGGTGTTGAGCCCCGCCCCTTGGTGGGTGGGGTCTCAAAGATAAAAGACATGGCAAAGGACAGAGTTGGAGTTTTGATGTTGGAATTCTGATGCTGAGTTTTAATGCTGGAGCCCGGGAAGTAAGCACACAGAGGAGCTTGGTTGTGAGGAAGGAGAGAAGGCCCTGGGAAAAGAGACGAGCCATTCACCTGACAGTTCACAGCTGGCCTTGTGGAGAGAGACAAAGCCTAGAGAGCCTCATAGTCTACAGCTGACCTTGTGGAGGAAACAGAAGAGCTAGGCCAGGAGAGAAACGGAGCCCTGGGAAGAGAGGAATCCAGGAAGCCTGAACCCTGGCAGACATCGGCAGCCAGCTTGCTTCAATACACGACAACAGACTTTGGTGAAGGAAGAAACTTATGCTTTATGGCCTGGTAAAGCTTCTACCCCAAATAAATACCCTTTATAAAGATCAACAGATTTCTGGTATTTTTATCAGCACCTCTTTGGCTGACTAATACAACTGCCAAGCATACTTTAGGAAGATTTTTCTCTTTTATCCATTGGGACTTAAAGGATACAAACAAAATTTAATATTAATTTAGACAGATAGTTTTCTAGGGTAACAGACTATATAAATACTTTCTAAAATAATAGTAAATGACTTAGGAATTGTGTATCTAGATATCTTGGATTGCTGGTTATTCTTAGCATTACTTTCTTCTATTAGCATTGACAATAGAAAGTTGACTAGTAAGCAAAATTTTTTTTTCATTTAAAAATAAATCTTTAGTCTGTTTTATTTATTTATTTATTTATTTATTTATTTTCCTTAACCTTATAGACTCCCAAGATTAGTGAAGGTACCATAATGGTCATTTAGTTCAGAGTTTCTCAACCTCAACACTATTGACATTTTATAGGGATCTGTCCTGGGCACTGTAGGATGTTTACCACCATCCCTGGGCTCTACCCACCAAATGCCAGTAGCACCACTACCCCTACCCCCGGGTTTGCCAACCAAAATGTCTTCAGATATTGCCAAATGTCCCTTGAGGCACAAAATCACCCCAAGTTGAGAACCACTGATTTAGTCCAAATTCCCACCTAATGCTGGAATGCATTTTATAGTGCTCTTACTGAGCATATAGTCAGCACAAACTTACACATTTCCAGGGGTAGGAAGCTCATTGTGGACTAAGGAAACTTGTTTCTTAGGAGAATTTTCTTACTGTCTAACTACCATCTTTGAAAAATGGTATGCGGTTCCTCAGAAAAAAATCCATTTCAGCAAATAAACATTTACCTCCCTGCCCTTTCCAACTAAAAAATACCTAAAAATGCCAGATAAAATATAAATTTTAATGCATAGCCGAGTTTGTAGGAAAGTAAGAGAAATCTCCAAGGCAAAAAATAAGATAAAGTTGAAACTTTAAACAGAGCAGTAGGCAAATGAGGAAATTCTACAGAGGCCAAGGGATTTTGATGTTAGTGGCCAGGAAGGGATAAAGATGAAGTGATGCCTTGAATCCAAATGAAGAAAGAGGCTAGAATTTTCAGTGAAAGGTAGATTAGAAAAAATTAAAAATGAGAAACTTGTCCGTCTTGACCTAGGCTCTAGTTGTGGGGTGGGGAAAATGGGGGTTGTGAAACTGTCTTCTTTACCCTCATGCAAATTGAGGATTTAATAGACTATTGAAATGGTCCAGGAACAGCCAAGGTAAATCATTTAACAAAAGTGGTTCTAGGATGGTAATATTCTTGAACTTCTGGAGTACATCTTTAACCCAAGCCATTGCAGACTTTGCATAGTTTATCCTAAAATTAGGATTAGACTTCCTCCCTCAAGAATTTTAGGTAATAGAACTATCAGGTAAACTATTTAAAAATGGGTCTTTGGGAGCAGATGTAGCTCAAGTAGTTAAGCACCTGCATTCCATATACAAGGTCACAGGTTCAATCCCTGGTACCTCCTAAAAACAAAACAAGCAAACAAACAACAACAAAAACAACTCGGGGAAGCTGGTGTAGCTCAGTTGTTGAGCACTGGCTTCTCACATACAAGGTCCCAGATTCATTCCCTGGCCCCGGTACCTCAAGGGGAGGTGGGGGGGAAGAGGTGTCGTCTTTAAAATTATCAAAATCATAAAAAGAGAACAAGACACTATCAAAACGTAAAGACAGAGGTTTGTGGGAAGATGGTAGAATAGGAAGCTCCAGGAATTAGTCCCTCCACCAAAACAACTACTGAACTGACAAGAACTCTATGAATCAATTATTTTGGAACTCTGGAGTCTAGTGAAATGCTTGAAGTATGCATGGAAGAGCTGAATGAAGAGGCTGGTAAATTTCAGTAAATATTGAATTCACTTTCTACATAATGGCTACTATGCCCCATCCCCCAAATGCGTGCCAGGAAATGTTGAGGACTATAAGCCCGCATTCCTGGTACAGCTTGATGGTTCCAGGGCAGGCAAAAATGACCCAGCCCTCCAAAAATGGAGGGAAGTATAATCAACAAAATACTGAAAACCAAATCCAACAGTATATTAAAAAGATTATACACCATGAGGAAGTGGGATCTATTCCAGGAATGCAAGGATGTTTCAACATAAGAAAATCAATCACCACTTTAATAGAATAAAGGCGGGAAAAAACACATTATCATATCCATTGATACAGAAAAGGCACTTGACAAAATTCAGCATCCTGGGAGCAGATGTAGCTCAAGTGGTTGAGTGCCTGCTTCCCATGTATGAAGTCTGGGTTCCATCCCCGGTACCTCCTAAAAACAAAACAAACAAAAAAACCAACTCTCATTGGGGAATGGATGTGGTTCAGTGGTTGCGTGCCTGCTTCCCATGTACAAGGTCCTGGGTTCAATCCCCAGTACCTCCTAAAAAAAATTCAGCATCCTTTCATGATAAAAAAACTCAGAAAACAGAATAAGGGAACTTTATCAACATGATAAAAGTCATTTATGAAAAACTCAAAGCAAACATGTTTAGTGGTAAAACACTGAAAGCTTTCTCCCTAAGATAAGGATCAAGACAAGGATTTGTGTTGTCATCGCTGTTAACAATGTTTTGGAAGTTCTAGACAGAGCAATTAGGCAAGAAAAATAAATAAAAGGCATCCAGATTGGAAAGGAAGAAATAAAACTATCCTTGTCCTTATGACATGATGCTGTATATAGACAATCCCAAAGAATCCACAGAATTCTATTAGAACTAATAAATAAATAAATTCAGCAAAGTTGCAGGGTACAAGATCAACATGAAAAAATCAGTTGTGTTTTTATATACTAGCAATGAAGAATCCAAAAAGGAAATTAGTAACACAGTTCCATTTACAATAGCATCTAGGAAAATAAAATAGGTAGGAATAAATTTAACAAAGGAGATGAAAGACTTGTATACTGAAAACTACAAGAAATTGCTGAAAGCATATTAAGGAAGACCTAAATAAATGGAAAAAATGTCATGATATGTTCATGCATTGGAAATCTTAATATTATTAAGACGTCAATACTACCTAAGGCAATCTACCAAATCAGTCCAATCCCTATCAAAATCCCAGTGGCAGGGAGCGGATGTGACTCAAGCAGTTGAGTGCCTGCTTCCCACATGGGAGGTCCCGGGTTCGGTCCCTGGTGCCTCCTAAAAACAAAAAAACAACAAGCAAACAAACGAAAAAAAACCAACTCAGGGGAGCCAATGTGGTTCAGTGGTTGAGCTCCAGCTTCCCACATACGAGGTCTGGGGTTCAATCCCCAGCCCGGTACCTAAGAAAAAAAATAATAATCCCATTTTTTTTTTTCCAGAAATGGAAAAGTCAATCCTCAAATTTATATGGAAGGATAAGGAGCCCCAAATAGCCAAACAATCTTTGAAAAGAAGAATTAAGTTGGAGGATACAAACTTCGTGATTTAAAAACTTAATACAGGGAAACAGATGTGGCTCAAGCAATTGGGTTTCCACCTACCACACGGGAGGTCCCCGATTCGGTTCCCAGTACCTCCTGGAGAAGGCAGGCTGGCTCGACCAGCAGGCATGGTGACCTGGTGCAGCAAGATGATGCAACAAGGGAAGCGGCTGTGGCTCAATGGATAGAGCTCCCGTTTACCATATGGGAGGCCCCGGGTTCGCCTCCCGGGGCCTCCTTGTGAGAGCAGGCCAGCCCGCGCAGCACGGTGGGCTGATGCAGCAGGACCTCACAGCAAGGGGGAGATAAGCAGACACGGAAGAAACACACAGCGAATGGACACAGTAAAACACAAGCAGCAGGGGGGGGATAAATAAATAAATCTTTAAAAAAAAAAAAAAAAAAAGATGATGCAACAAAGAGACAAAGAGGAAAGGCAATGAGAGACACAACAAACCAGGGAGCAGAGGTGGCTCAAGTGATTGAGCGCCTCTCTCCCACATGGAAGGTCCTGGGTTCAGTTTCCGGTGACTCCTAAAAAGAAGACGAGCAGACAAAGAGAGCACACAGTAAATGGACACAGAGAGCAGATAGCGACCACAAACAGTGGGGCGGGGCAGGGGGGGCGATAAATAAATCTTAAAAAAAAACAATACAAAACTATAGTATTTAACAGAATGTGGTACTGACTTAAGGATAGCCATATAGACAAATGGAATAGAAATGATAGTTCAAATGTAAAGCCATACATCTACAGGCCTTTAATTTTTGACAAAAGCACCCATCCATTTAATGGGGAAAAATAGCCTCTTCAACAAATGGTGTTAGTGTAACTGGAAATCCACATGCAAACAAACAATCTGGACCCCTACCTCTCACCATATACAAAAGTTCACTCAAAATGAATCAACAGCCTAAACATAGAACTTATACTATAAAACTCTTAGGAAAAAACATAGAGGAATATCTTTAGGACTTTGTATTAGGCAATGGATTCTTAAGATTTTACATCAAAAGCACAATTAACAGTAAAAAGCTTAAACTGGACTTTACCAAATTTAAAAATTTTGTACACAAAAGGATATTATCAAGAAAAGTGGAAAGACAATCTCCAGAATGGGAGAAAATATTTGGAAACCATATATCTGATATGGCTTTAATATCCAGAATATGTAAAGAAATCCTACAACTCAAATGCCAAAAGACAAATCAATTAAAAAATGGTCAAAGGAATTGAGTAGACATTTCTTAGAAAATGAAAAGATGCTCAACGCCATTAGCCATTAGGAAAATATAGATCAAAACTATAACAAGATACTAGTACATACCCACTAGGATGACTGCTATTTAAATAAAATGGAAAATAAGTGTTAGCATGGATGCAGAAAAATTGGTACCCTCCTACATTGTTGGTGGAAATATAAAATGGGGTAGCCACTGTGGAAAACAGTGTGTTGATTTCTCAGAATGTTAAGTATAGAATTATCATATGGTCTGGAAAACCCACTTCTAGGTATATACCCAAGAGAATTGAAAGCAGGGACTCAAATAGATATTTCTATACCAATATTCATCACAGATTATTCACAATAACAAAAAGGTAGAAGTATCCCAAGTGTCCATCTTCATATGAACAGATAAAGATGTTCTATATACATAAAATGAAATATATGCTGATACATGCTACAACGTGGGTGAACCTTGAAGACATATATTGAGTGAAATAAACCAGACCCAAAAGGACAAATATTGTATGATTTCCCTAATATGAAACACTAAAATAAGCAAATTCGTAGAGACAGAAAGCAGAATAGTGATTACCAGGGGTTTGGAGAGGGAAGAATTCTGAGTTATTGCTTAATGGATGTGAATTTCTGTTTGGGATGATGAAAATACTCTGGAAATAGAGAGCAGTAAAAATTACATAACATTGACAGTATACTCAATGTCGCATAATTATACACTTAAAAATGGTTAAAATGGAAAGAAAGAAAAGCTTGTGTACAATGGTTTCTTAGATATGACACTGAAATCACAACAGTAAAAGATAAAATATATGAATTTCTCTTAATCAAACTAAAAAAATTTTATGCTTCTAAAGATATTGTCAAAGTAACACAGTTAAAAACTGGGCAAACAACTTATAGACATTTCTCTGAAGAAGATATGCAAGTAAGCACAAGAAAAGATGTTCAACATTATTGGTCATCAGGGAAAAAAAAAATCAAAACCACAATGAGATACCACTTCATACTAACTATGATGGATATTATTAAAAGGAAAAAAAAAAAACAGAAAATAGAGACTTCAGGTCAACAAAGATGGCTGCATAAGACACTCCTGCGTGCTCTTCGCCCACAGAATCTTTGAACAACTAGTAAAAACTGCAGAGCCATCTTCCTCAAAACTCTGTAAAACAGCAGTTAAAAGGCTGCGGTAACTGGGCAAATACTGAATCAAGAAAATGCAACTTGTGCATGTAATTAAGAGCACTGAATTATCTATTTGAGTGAGGGTAAAAGGGGAAATTTGTAGGTTGTGTATATGTAAATGGACTAAAATTTTTTTTAAAAATTCATGAAACTACACAACACAGTGGATCCTTCTGTAAGCCATGGACTATAGTTAATAGTACAATTATAAAAAATGTGCTTTCATCAGTTGAAATAAATGTACTGCACAAATGCAAGGTGTTAGTAATAGCATGGTATGGGGAGCCAGTGTAGCTCAAGCGGTTTGAGCACCTGCTTCCCATGTATGAGGTCCTGGGTTCAATCCCCAGTACCTCCTAAAAAAAACAAACAAAAATAAACCAACTCTTGTTGGGGAACGGATGTAGCTCAGTGATGGAACACCTGCTTCCCATGTACAAGGTCTTGGGTTCAATCCCCAGTATCTCCTAAAAGATATTAATAATAATACCATGGTATATGGGAATATTGTATTTTATGCATCATTGGTCTATAAACCCACAACTTCTGTAATTAAAAAATGTCAAAAAAATTAAGATACAGTTTTAGAAACAGAAGGAGAAGCTTGTCATGCCATTGCTGGTCCCTTCTGCAACTCCCTCTGCAACATGGTGTAGAGCCAACCTATGCTCCCATTGTGGGTCCCTGGCCCTATTCTGGAGGAAACAGAGTAACCCCTATGTGTATACTGTGGTGCCTGTAAGTCCCTGCCAGTCTCTCATGTGGCAGCCTGAAAGAATGAACCAGGAAAATTGTCTCTGGATTGCCCTCCAACAACTTAACTTGACAGGCAAAAGCAGCTTGTGGATAGCCAAAGTAGTGTATAAAACAATTAAGTCAAAGCAGCTTGGAGCTAAGGATTATTTAAGGATTTTTGGTTTTAAGACATACAATAGAGCATCCCTGGAGGGTGGGAGTGGGGGTGGATTAGTTGATTTCAAGGGGAGTAGAGGAGACATTCAGATTCTTATAAACATGGAGAATCCTAAAGCTACAGTGCAACGCAAGCCCAGGACAAGACAAAGGATCAGAAAAGACAGAGAGGACTTTGCTCTCGCCTTGGGCTAATCTTGATAGGAGGGCTAAATTCTGAAGGAAAGCACCAACCACTGCAGACCCAATTTGCAAAGACAATATAAAAGGTGTTTTTTCTTGTTTTTTTTGCTATGTTTTGTTTTTCTTAGCTCTTGGCACTAAAGGACGTCTGTTATATCTGGACACAAACTCAAGGAACAGACAACTCAGACTAAATCCAAAAGTTAAAACATTGAAATATTATAATTTAGAGTGTGCAACAAAATATTGCAACACTAACAATAGAAAGTAAATAAAAAGTAAATAAAAAGAAGAGCAACGTGGGACGAATTTCACTGCCTGATCTTGAAACATATTACAAAGCTACAGTGGTCAAAACAGCTTGGTACTGGCATAAAGATAGACACATCGATCAGTGGAATGGAATTGAGAACCCAGAAATAAACCCTCACCTATACAGTCAACTGGTTTTTGACAAACCTACCAAGCCCACGCTAATGGGAAAAAACAGTCTCTTCAACAAAT
>JAQZBX010047397.1:0-20481 GCA_029593785.1 Cabassous unicinctus
TAAAGAAGCTGCGGAGACGAGGCTGGTGGCGCAGGTCTACTTTATTAGGGAAGTGCAGTACAATTTATAGGGTTTAGGGCTACCGTGTAGCCCGCTGATTGGTTGGAGGCAGCGTCTGTGTGATGATTGGCTATAGTCAGCTGTTGCTGGGTAAAGGGCTTCCTGGCAGGGGAGGTGGGTGGTACCCACAAGGCTCGCAAGCCGCTTATGTCCTAATAAGGTAATATTGGGAAAATACAGGGGCAGGGGGGAGGAGGCCGCAATGCTGAGTCATTAGATCCACCATTTTAAGGTGGTTGCCATTTTAAATACATACCAACAATTCACTTTTAGCGAAGCATCTCACAGCCTCTGAAGGAAGGGCTATCTAAATTAGAATCCCATTTCATCCTCGTGGCAACTTGGGAAGAAGGCAAGCAGGTCTTCTTTTCCAATTCTATAAAAGAGGAACCTGAAGTTAGTGAGTTTAAAATTTATCCTAAAATTATCTAACAAATATTGGACTTAACCTCAATGCTTCTGACCCCAGAGTTATGCTCAATAATTCCTGCCACCTAGAATATTCTGTTCCTGGTGTGCAGGAAAGGGGAAGGGAAATTAGCATTTATTGAACATCCATTTGTTTGCCTAGTCTTGGCTGACTCACGTTCCAAAGTTTTATTTCATTGAATAATCTCAGCTCCAGAGGCCTGTATTACAGTCCCTGTTTCACAGATGAGGGAACTGAGACTAAGAGAATTTCCCCAGTTACCTGGCTAGTAAGAGACATAGAGGCTCCAAAGCCTGGCCTCAAAGGAACTGCACTCTACTGCCTTCAGCAATCAGCTTTCTGCCTGGTATAGACATCGAACTTTATCCATCACCAAAGCGGGAAGGTCAAGAGACTGTACCACAGGCTGGCTGTTCACATCCCATAGGCAACGCCCAGGATTCTAGAGTTGGGCAGAATAAATGGGCTCATTGGTGTTTTCTCTTAAGAGTCGACATTTCTCCTCCTATTCTCCTTTTACCTGTGGTCAGTATTTTTATTCCCATTTTATAGAAGAGGGAGCTCAGGTTCTGAGAGGTGAACTAACTGAAATCTAAGAACACTCCACAGGTGTGCAGCAAATTCAAGGTTCATGCCCCAAAGTTCATAGTTTTCCTACTATATTCTGAAAGTCGAATGATTATCAGAAGGATGCCTGATAACCACAGCATTGAAGCAAGGGATTTCAATGTTATTGAAGAATGTTTCACTCAAGCTTTGAAGGCAGAAGAACAATCCTAGTTTTTTTTAATATTTACCTTTTCAGAATTCAGAACACTTGCTTCCATCCCTAGTTCACTGTGTGATTTATCCTGACAGTGTTCTAGTTTTTCAAACCCCTCTCCACACACTTAAAAAAAAAAAAAAAAATCAGTGATTGTATTGTTTGAGTCAATGTCAGCTGCTCTAACAGAAACCCTCAAATTTTAGGAATTTAATATAACAGAAGTTTATTTCTTACTCAAGTAAAGCTCAAAGTGTGAGCTTGACCTGTGAGCAGCTCTTCTCCAGGTAGTAGCTCTACCATGTTCAACATGTGGTTTCTAAGGTTACCATGCTCATCTGCCTGAAGCCAGCTGAGAAGGAAAGAGCATGGATGAGAAGATGTCTGTGATCCACACCTAGAAGTGGTAGACATCCCTTCTAGACACATTCCATTGGCTAGAATTCAGTCACATGGCCACACCCAACTGCAAGGAAGTCTGGGAAATGTAGTCCAGCTGTGCTCAGGAATGAAAGTGTGCCCTAGTGACCGTGACCTACGTTAGGCACGTTGAATTTAAATTAGTTTGTTACAGTTTCTTTTCTCTAGTCAAGTCTCAGTCTTATTTTCTTGAGGATATACCCAATTTTTGTGATGGAAACTTAGAAAGAATTTCCTAAGCCATCTCCTAATGCCTCACTTTCCTTTCTGCAGGTACCTAAATCCATCACCACATTTCCCCCTCTCCAATTCATGATATTAGGCTCCTGAAACACTCTGGTCAGAGAACTCATGGTAAGAGAATTTATGAGCATGAGAAGAAAAAAAAATAACTTATAAAAGGTTAAATGAATAATTTCTATTTTTGCTATTATAAAATGGCAAGAAGGAAATGGGTGTATTTATTCTACAAACTTGCATTTGCAAGAAATGTCACATTATTTTTCTAACATCAGATGAAATGTGACTTTAATGTTTTCCCACCAAACAGGTAGGTGATTCAATCCCAGTCATTTTGAGAGCTTTTTCCCCTCTCCCCTGCTCCCACTGCATCTCTTTTCTGGCCCTTTATAGATACCTCCTAATAGGCTTCTTGCTGCAGTTTTGCCATACTTAGTTCCTTCTTCCAGAACTGCACCCAGAAGAATATTCTCTTCTTAAAATCCTCCTATCACCTGCTACTCCCTACCTCCACAGCCTATCTCCTGTCTCTCCCTGACTTACACTTTAAATTCTAGTAATACTTGCTTGCACCCCCCACTTTCCATACCTTTGATCATGCAGACCCTTCTGATAGACTTCCCATAAATGTCACAAATGACCTTGCCATTTATCTTCATCTGACTAAACCAAAGGCAGAACATCACAGGGACTATAAGTTCTGGTGTCAGATTGCTCAATTTCAGATTCTGGTTCAACCACATACTGGTTGTTTTGACCCCAGCTAAGCTAGTTAACCTTTCTGTGCTTCACCTTCATCATCTATGAAATGAGAATGTAATAATGATAACACCTCATACTTCATAGTGTTTATACGGAGATTTCATGAGCCAAGACACATATGAGCTTGGTGTATGTTAATGGATAGTGGCTGTCATTATTAAATCGTACTCATCCTGCAAGATTCATATAAGCCATCATCTGAAAAAATAAATTTTATGAACCCACATCTGTCTGCTCCCATGGGCTTGGTGCATGTTTCTCAATCATAGCACTTACCATGCTATTTTAAAATTATTGTTTGGGTGTCTTGATATAAAGCCCGAAGCGAAGGTACTATACTTTATTCATGTTTTATTACCAGAGGTAAAAACAGTACTTGGTATGCAGAAGGTGTCCGATAAATGTTGATAAAGCTTGATCTATAAGCCTATGTGCCATATGCCAAATCTATGGTAATATGATGCAAATTCATAATAATTTATTTAAATATTATATTTGTATAATATAATGTTTTAGTTGGCTGATGCTAAAGGAAATACCAGGCAATGGGTTGGTTTAAACAACAGGAATATATTGGCTCACAGTTTTGAGGGTAAGAGAAGTCCAAAATCAAGGCATCATCAATGTGATGCTTTCTACCAGAAGACTGTGGCATTCTGGGGCTAGCTGCTGGAGATCCATTGGTCCTTGACTTTTGTGTCATATGGCAATGCACATGGCAGCCCCTCCTGGCTTCTCCCTTCTCTTCTGGGTTCTGTTAACGTTCAGTTTCTGGCTGCTCCCTCTGTGGCTTTCTCCCTCTCTGTTAACTTCCCTATAAGGCCTTCAGTAAGAGGAGTTAGATCCATCCCTACCCAACTGGGCCACACCTTATCCAAAGTAACCCCATCAAAAGATTGAGTTCACACCCACAGAAATGGACCAAATCTAAGAACATGTTTCTCTTGGCCTCATAAGTCCAAACCACCATAGCGCTCCACAACTTTAGCATGTGAAATGTAAGAACCAACCAAAAGGACCTCCATGGTTACAGTAAGCATTGGCTTCTATTATTGAAAAAGGGACTCAGCCACACCATTACAACTGCTGGCAAACACTAGATTTATAGATATCTGGTTGGTATTTCACGTCTTATATTGAGAATTTATAGTGTGGTTCCGCATTAGAATATAAACAATCGATGATGAAATTTAGTTAGAAAATTCTAGGTAGATTTCATTATATGTATTGTATAAGGAAGGTTTTCCTTACACATTTTAACTTTAAAGTCACAACGCAGTTTCGTATATAGACATAATTTGCAATACCCTGCTTGGTCAGAAATATAACACTTCAATAGCTTAGAGAAAAGTTTGTTTATGTTGAATTTCATTAAGACCTATTTAAAAGAGTGAACTTCAAACACCTGTACGTATAGCCCACTATATACTTTCCTTTATCCACATTCTATTTTACTCCAGAAAAAAAGACAGAATTAGGGCCAAGAGTTACAGTTGGTAAGAAGACTGGCTTTAGTTGAGCATCACAAAGAATATTTTAATAAGCAAAGCTGTCCAACCAATAACTGATTCCTTTCTAGGTAAGGAGTGACCCTTCTCTGGAATGATTCAAATAAGACAAGGTTGACTCTGTAAGGGGCCTTTCAGGAAGGATTCTAGGCAAGAAGTTTAAACCAGATAAATATTAAAGACTCTACGAATACGAAGAATGGACAAAAATATTATTCTACACTCCTTAATTTAACCAGTGACTAGAATCATTAGTTAAGAATAATCAGAAAGAACAGTATAATTCATGTCTAACAGAGAGTGCTGAGTGTGGGAACTTGGAAAGAAAAACTGCCTATGAACCAAAGAACACGTGCAGAGACTGGCTGGGCTTAAATGTAGAGCTATAAGGCAAAGCCTATAGGTTTGGAAATCCTGGCCATAGCGGTTCATGCTCACCCATGGGCATCTGAATAAATGAGAGGCCCCTTACTTATGACCAACTTTCCACCAAGGCTAATTTTGTTTGACTTATATGCCATTATTAAACAAGCATACAGGGAAGCGGGTGTGGCTCAATCAATAGAGCTCCCGTTTACCATATGGGAGGCCCCAGGTTCGCTTCCCGGGGCCTCCTTGTGAGGGCAGGCCGGCCCGCACGGCGCAGTGGGCTGATGCGGCAAGACCTCACAGCAAGGGGGAGATAAGCGGACACAGAGAAAACACACAGCAAGTGGACACAGCGGACACAGGCAGCAAGGGGGGGATAAATAAATAAATAAATAAATCCTTAAAAAATAAATAAACAAGCATACAATGTCACCCAAGATATTAGATTTCTAGTATCTCTTTTGAGAAAAGTAAGGTATCTGGCAACACTAAGCTCTGCATCAGCTGGAGCTGAGAAGCAGCTGCCCCCATCTACCAGGGTGTGTGTGCTTCATTTCACTACTGTCTCCCATTCCCTCTTGTCTCCCTGATCCAGCCCTGCCGCAGTCACTAACCACTCCCTGCCTGACCCACTTGTGTATTTAGTGGAAGACCCACAGAAAAGACCAGTAATACACAGCAACACTTAAATTTCTCCAGGTGTTTCTGCTCCTTAATAAAATGTCTAGTTATGCTATTTTTACCGTTACACTTCAAAAAATGCTGTATATGAATATAAAATACATGCAAAATGAAATGCCAGGTTAAGCTTTGGGGCTTTAAGAAAGTGATATACTTTAGCCCAGTTCTTTAAAAAATGTCATCATCTGTTTCAAGGTTCACATATAGTAAGACAGCCTATCCCACAGAAGCCACTCATTTTACACTCAGTCCTCCCTGCTCCTCTGACCTCATTTGCTGGTAGGATAATCTGTCTTACAAGACTACATAAATTCACTACATAAGTAATTTCCCCCCAAGGCTGTTTTTCCGTGAACCATGTGCAAGTAAATTGCTTATTTTTTCCCTTCCCCGATGTAGAGCAGAGGTCACCCTACCTTCTTGTACAATTTCAATGCCGAGTGAGTGGCTCCTTCTTTGACTTCCTTAAGTGAGAATGCAAGTGCTCTTTTCATCTGTACTTGAATGTCACCTGTGCCTGACATTCCCAACCAGTTTACAAGAGAGCAGCCACTAACCCGTGATCATGAGGGGAGACCTATGTTCTCAGTGACCTGTGCCACTAGAAGAGGGTGGGAGCTTCATGGAGAGGCAAGGAAGAGACAGGGAATACTCTGCTTTTAAGTCACGCAAAGGGAGGTCATCTCAACAGAAGTGTCAATCTGATAAAGATTGTGTCCTCTTCGTTCATGTATTTCTCAATGTCCTTCTTCAATGTCTACTGTATATCAAGACAGAGATTGTTCCTGTACTGTGACAAGGCTTTGATGTGCCTTAACATATTTAATTTTGCAGAAATCATATGTCATGCCTCCTTTTATTATTCCAATTTGACAGAGAGGAAATAGAAATTAAGTGAACTGCCTAGTTACATTGCCATTAATGGTAGGAAAGGGCTTTGCATGCTGGCAGCCAGACAGAGGGGGCCCCAGTTTTAACCACTCCACTGTTATGCCCTGAGACCTTTATACAAGATAAGTGTTTTCAATACAAAGATGTCAGTGCTATTACTAAAGTCCTAACAGGGTGAGGATTCTTCACCCTTCCCCTTTCCTCAGGAGACCTACAAACTTCCCCTTGGGATGTCTGCTTGACTTTTCACCCCAGGCACTTTCTCTACAACCAACACTTGTTCTGAGAGCACTGGAAACGTCCCATGAATTACTGTTGTTGTAAGATCACTATTATCAGCTCATCAGAATATCACAGATGATATATTAATTCAGTCTGGCACCATGCTTTCTGATCTGCCATGGTTTACGTCTGTGATCCTCAGCATCTCTTTGTGAGGTGGGCATTGTAATTATCAATATTTTATGGGTAAAGATTTGACAGAGAAGTGAAGAGTCTTGCAAGGACTATGACAACTGGGGAAGCTGCCACCTTGTAGATTCACGGAAAAGTATTGATTCTCATTCAGAAACCATCTCAGTGAGAAAGGCTCTTTTGTCACTTTCTAATCATTAGCCATTTTCATGACATATTACTTCAAAAGTATGATGGCCTTTCGATCGTGAGCTCCATAGCATCTGTGCCGCGACATGGGGCCAATCAGGTACATCAAGATAATACCCCAAGCTCCTCATGATTGAACATGCCCAGTGTTTTTCCCTGCCTGCTGGCCTCTTTCCCTCTTTCTTCTCTCCTTTCATTCATTCTCCTGATTGAATTCACGTTCCAGGCTTTGCTATAAAGAAACAAGTATCAGGAAGCGGATGTGGCTCAAGCGATTGGGCTCCTGTCTACCATATAGGAGGTCCAGGGTTCGATTCCCAGGGCCTCCTGGTGAAAGGCAAGCTGGCCCAAGCGGAGAGCTGGCGCGTGTGGAGAGCTGGCGCAGCAAGATGATGCAACAAAAAGGGACACAGAAGAGAGACAATAAGAGATGCAACAGACCAGGGAGCTGAGGTGGTGCAAGAGATTGAGCTCCTCTCTCCCACTCTGGAAGGTCCCAGGATCAGTTCCCGGTACCACCTAAAGATAAGACAAGCAGACACAGAAGAACACACAGAGAGTGGACAGGGAGCGCAAAAACAATGGGGTGGGGGTGGGAAATAAATAAATAAATAAAATAAAGCTTAAAAAAAAAAAAAAGAAAGAAACAAGTGCCATATTGCAGGAAAGAGCATGGCTGTGCATTAACACGGATCTGGCTTTGACTCCCAGCTCTGCTGAGTATTAGCTGTGTGACGCTGGTCTCTGATCCTCTAAAACAATGGTTCTCAGCATATAGTCCCTGGAGCAGCATCACCCTCACCTGGGAACTTGTTAGAAAAGCAAATTGACAGGCCATATCTCAGACCTACTGACTGAGAACCTATGAGGGTGGAGCTCGGCAATATGTGTTTTCACAAGCCCTCCAAGTGTTTCTCATGGACACCGAAGTGTAAGAACGACTGCCCTAAAAGCCTCGCCATCCAACAAAATGGGTATAATACTGTTTTCTTCATGGTGTTTTTTGAGGATTAAAGAAGATCTTGCAAGCAAATCACATAGCAAAGTCATTGGCCAGAAGAGATGCTAAACATACAGTAGTTTTCAATAGTGATTGGGATATATTGGTAATAAACAGATTAAATGCACAGTCCAGAGGGCTGTTGGAGCCTGAGTACATCATATGTGTAGTAAATGTTAGCTCACTTCCTTATGCCCCAAACCCTCCTCGTGCCTCTACTGCCCCAACATAGAAGCTCAGAGACCAATGAAAAGCTAGAATTTTGTCCTAGGAGCCCCAAAGGCCCTTTCCTTCCTTGTTCTGCAACCTCATAAAGCTATTGACTCTGAGTGGCCAGGTCAAGGCCCACAGTTATCTCCATTTATATTTGGTTATTTTGATTTTACAAAACATAATCATTAAACAAGGAAAAGCTGGCTAGGACCAGGTGCAAAGAGCCTTGAAAGCAACACCATATCAGAGAAGAAAATATAGAAGTCTTGTGAAGCAGGCCCCTTATTTCCATGGCTTTCACAGTGAAATGCAGGGTAAGCAATGAAACAAAGGAACCTATCAGATTGAGGGGCACCTAGATGAGAAAAATCATGAGTTTGGACTAAGTTGCCAATAAAACATGCACGATCTAAATCTTAAATCTAAATCTTAAAAATACCTCTCAAGTCCCCTTAGGGCTTGACAATCTTCAAAAGATTTTCATAAACAAGGCTCCAGAAAGGAAGAAAGACTCTGTATTAAAACTTTACTGAAAATAAATTGGAGAGAAGTTGTGTAATCCAAATAGATCCACACAGTGGAAGATAGGACCAAGACTCAAAACTCAGATGCATCTCTTTGTTCTGCTTGGAATACCTTTCCCAATCAGCTCCTGACCATTCAGGATCAAACTCTTAAAAAAAGTCCACCACTTCCTCAATTCCCTGCCTTGTTTCTTGAGCACAAGGGTCTTTCCTTCATCTGACTGTGTAGATTTGCCATTCCCTCTGTTAATATATTAATTTGATCATTCCTATAGCAAATATTTATGGAAAGCCAAGCATGACCCAGGCTCTGTCACAGTCCCTGAGGCTATGGGGTGTTGGCATTCTGGTATAAGGCACGGGCATTAAACGTGTAGCAGCATGCATAGTTGCAGTGCATTGTACGTGCTAAGAAAGAAAGATCAACATGCTACAAGGAGGAATAAGAGATGCCTGCTCCTGACTTGGTAGTCAGGGAGCTCTCCTGGGGGAAGAACATTCAAGTTGATTTCTGAAGTACATGTGGAAAGAGTATTCAAGGCAGGGGAAGTAGTACTCTGAAGGCCCTGAGCTGTATGGAAGGAACCAAAAGAAGGTCAGGGGGGTGCTGCAGAATTCTGAAATGATTAAGGGGGCCACATAAGTGAGGGGATTGTAGGGTACATTAAAGAGTACACGATGTGTCACCGAAGGCTACTAAGCAGAGGGGAGACAAGATCACTCTGGCTTGATTGTGCAGAATGGATTGGCGCAAGGATGGTGCTGTGGATACCAGTTGAGTCATTATTGCAGAATTGCTGGCACAAAATTCTGGTGGCTTAAGTTGGGATAGTGGAGATGAGAGGAAGAAGGAGGGGAGTGGATGGCATTGAGGTCTATATTAGAGGTTGATCAGGCAGGACTTGGTGATGGACTTGCTGCAAGAGGAGAGTAGAGGACGAAATCAAGAATGGCCATCTGTGCCTTGAGCACATGGATGGACAGAGGTTCCTTGCACTGGGATGTGGAGAGAAGACTGGGTGGAGAAAAACACGTCCCTGTTCCTCCTTTATGGCGCTTATCAGAGCACATTTTCCATTTCAATATATGAGCATGTGTTTTACATTTTTGTATTGTCCTAGAGGACTGAGTCTGGGTAGGCTGTAGTCATCACTCATCTGTTCACTAACATGCCTAGCAAAGCCTCTGGACCATACTAGAAGATCAAGGAACATGCATCCTTTGTTTGATTGGTTGATTAATAATGTCCATCCCAATGTCTGGAAAGTGATAAACACTTAGTGAATGTTAACTTTTGTTATTCCATAACAACAAAATGCCTTTTGTGAATTGACCCTGTGTCTCCCAAAAGCTTCCATAAAGATTAAATGCAATGGTGTTTACTGTATTAGCAAATCCCCAGGTCCTGACACATTTACAGTTTAACAAAACAGTGAGGCTCCCAATTAAAAAATAATAAGCCTGCCTCTTATGGCAACACAAGCGTGACGGGGCAGGGGTGGGCATTGCAGCTGTTACTCTGCTTTGCAAGCTTTGCCCTCAGAGCTTTCAATTAAAAGTGGCGCAGAACTCACTCCTCATACCATATGCAGATTCTAAACACTTTTTCTTCTTTCTTTGTGAAATGTTTAAATGAAAGAATGGCACACACCACATGTTCAGTTGTCAGAAATTTATAACTCCTCACTTCCCCTTGCCAAGCCACCTCAGCTCCAGTTTTGTTATGTGACCTTAAACACATTACCTATGGTTTACAATGTGAACTATGGTCCATGCTTAGTGGCAAAGCCCCAAGATGTGTATATCTATTGCAGGTGATGTGCCACACTAATAAAGGATGTTTGTGTGGGAGGTTGTGGAAGGAGTGGGAGGTGGGGCATATGGGAATCCCTACAATTTTTGTGTAACATTTATGTAATCTAAGTATCTTTTAAAAAAATATATATATATATAAAAAAAATACTACCTAATATTATTGTACTTTTGTACGTAATCACAAATAAAAAGAACAAAAGTTAAGCCAAGGACTATAGTTGATAGTAGACTTCTTAAAATGTGCTTTCATCAATTGTATGAGATGTTCCACACCAGGCTTTGGTCCTGAACTTCATGACTTTTAATACTCTAGTTAGAGAACTAAGTCATAAGCATCAGTGCGGCCCATAGAACCAGGGAAGAGGGGACTGTGCCCTGGACTCTGCACTTCAGAGGGTCCCATTCTACCCTCCTCTGGCTATGCCCTACCTCTAAGGGAGGGGACCCTGCAAGGTCAAGGACCTGCATGTATCCCCACTTTTGGTCCATGCCCCACGTATACAGGATTCTGGACTTTCTTGGCATATGGACCCAAGCCTTCTTCCAAGACCTGTATGGGCCTCTTCTCCTGTTATATCTCCTTCAGGATAGAATGCACATGACGTTTGTGGACCCTCCAAACATGACAGATGATCTGAGGACAGGGATTTGCAGAGGATCTGGAGGTAGCTCAGGCATGTTGGCCAGGGTGTCCACAAATAGGCACACCTGTGCAAGGGCTTCTCCTTGGGGGGGATCATGTGAAATAACACCTGTAAAGCATGAATATGGAGTGGCACATTGTAAGCATTCAGTCATGGTAGCAGAGGATAAAATACGAGCCAATCAATGTATCACAAGTCAAATCCAATTGAGTAAAAGGAAGCATGTTTCAAGAAGAGATGGAATTTAAAAGCTGTGAAGAACTTGGACTTATGGAGACAGGGAAATGGACAATCCAAGCAGATGCTCCAACAAAGATTGAGAATCTGAAAATGCTACAGCATTGGAGCAGGTATGAGTAGTCTGTTCTAGGTGACACATTAGAAGTGTGGAAATACAACACTGTGAACGTAATTAGCAGCACTGAATCATAGATTTGAATGTGGTTAAAAGGGGAAATTTTAGGTTTAATACGTTACTAGAATAAAATTTTTTTAAAAAATAAACATAGTATGGTACAACACAAACGGGACACTAATGTAAACCATGAACTATGGTTAATAGTACAATTATAATAATATTCTTCCAAACAAATATATCACAGTAATGCAAGGTGTTAATAATAGATGGAGGGGACATATGGTAACTTCATATTTTCTGCGTGATTTTTCTTTAAACCTACAATTTCTCTAATTAACAAAAAATATAGAGGGACACTCTGGAAGATAAAGTTGGAAAAGAAGTTGAAGTGGAGTTGCTGTATTAGTTTCCTATTATGGCTGTAACCAAGTACCACAAAATTAGTGGCGTAAAACAGCACACATTTATTCTCTTACAGTTCTTGAGGAGATAATTCTGACATGAGTCTCACAGAGCTAACATCAGATGTCGGCAGGGTTGATTCCTTCTGGAGGACCCAGAGGCGAATCTGTTCCTTGCCTCTTCTGTTAGAGGCTGCCAATGTTTCTTGGCTCATGGCCATGTCACTCTAATATTTCTACCTTCTGTTATCACATTGCCTTCTCCTCTCTCAGTCTGATCATACCTTCTCTTTCATATAAGGATCCTTGTGACTACATTGGACCCACCCAGCTAATCCAGTTAAATCTTCCCATCTAAGATTCCTGACTTAATCACATCTACACAGTCCCTCTTACCATGTAAGGTAACAGTCACATATTCCAGGATTAGGATGTAGATGTCATTGGGAGGCCCTTATGCAGTGCACCATCATTGTCAAGTCCTCAAATTCCAGACCAAGAAGTCTGGATTTTATTCCTGAGATAGAGATTTCAGACTCAACTAATAGGGGTCAGCCAGTGGACTCAAGGAGCCAGTAGAGGGGAAGTCCACCAGTGAAAGTGTGCTTTCATCATTTGTATCAAATGTTCCACATAGCCTATAAAGCAGGGGTTCCTAACCTATTTTGTTCCACGGACCCCTTTTCCAGTCAGGTGAAAACCACGGACCCCTTGCTAAGTCCACACTACACTGTGTATTATTTAATAAATATATCACACCCACACCAACACATTTCCACAAGAAACAAAGTTTTTTTGAATTTCAGTTCAAGCTCACGGACCCCTTGTTAAGAGCCCCTGCTGTAAAGGATAGCCCAAACTCAGCTCCAGCTGATGACTGCCATTGAGGAGTGCCAGCCCAGTGTGGCCAGATCTTCTAATTTTCAAATAAAACTAGGATGTGGGTTTTTACAAGCACCAGGATAACAGTCCTGAACTGTTCCCTACCTACTTGGTCATTCAGCTTCACAACTCTCTCCGCCTCGAAGCATCCACTAAGGCCCCCAAGGGATTACCAGGAGTTCATTTGGAAGCGGACAGCACAGTAGTTAAGAATGCAGCCTGGAATCCCAGTTCTGTCTCCTATATCTGTTTAACCTTAGGCAAGTTACTTACACTTTTCAGTATCTCACTTTTATCATCCATAAAATGCAGAAAATAATAGTATCTACAGATTTACTGTGGGACTGTGGAGAGCACAGATGAGGCAATACATATTAATACAAAATTAATACATATACAGGAGAAACAGCAGGGTTTCCTTTTAGTCCTCAGTCTAATTATCTGTAAAATTAGATAATAATACAACCCTCAGGATTGTTTTGAGGATTAAATGAGATGATATGTGTAAGCAATTTAGTACAACACAATTGGAACTAGATACATAGTCACGATCATAATTATAACTATATAAACTCTAAACAAAGAATTTTATTAAAGAGTGTAAAGTTATAATAGAGTTATATACCAAGTGCTACGTCCCTAGATTCGGTTCAGAGACAAAGGTTTAATGTTCTTATAAAAGAAGAACACCATCAAGTATGATGTTAGCCAGGGGTTCTTAACCTTTCTTGTTTCCACGGACCCCTTTGCCAGTCAGGTGAAAACCACAAACCCCTTACTAAGTCCACACTATGCTGTATAATATTTAATAAATATTTCACACCAGCACCAACACATCCCCGCAAGAATAATGTTTTTTTTTTAAATCTCAGTTCAAGCTTACAGACACATTGTTAAGAACCCCTGATGTTAGCCTAGATTATTTTTTAGGTGCCCTATATCAGCTTGAGGAAGCTCCCTGACTCCACATCACCTGTTCCACCATGCCATTCTCTTAGTGATTCCAACTGCTAGAACACTTCCCTTCCTTAGGACGGCACCAAATTCTTAACATGCTCAAGCCATTGGCAGGAATGCACAGACATTTTCAGCAGGTCCGTCTTCACCAGGGAAATGAGTACAAGTGAGCAGCCATGTTGGAACTACAGCTTAGAGTCACCGTTCCCAACTACGATTCCTCACAATCCACAACTCCAGTGAGATTTAGACCTCTAGATCTTCCCTCACCCCCAATATTCTGATCACACCCTCAAAGTATCCCTCTGCCTATTCCACACTAGTGCCACCCCTCACAAGCATCCATATCAAGTCAATCACCAGGTCCTAGCAATTTTACTCTCTCTCTGGTTCCATTTCTTCTGCCACACCACTTATTCAAGCTGCCATCTTCTCCTGCACAGATTGTGCAACAAGTTCTTTGCAGGTCTCCCTATGTTCCGCTTGCCAATCTGCCATCCCCCATGGTCAATAATTACTTCTGGAAATAAAACATGACCTTGTCATTCTCTTGCTTAAAACTCTTCTACTTTTTTTTTTTTTCTTACCAGGAGGTCCCAGGGATCGAACCTGGGTCCTTCCATGTGGTAGACGGATGCCCAAACACTTGAGCCACATCCACTATGGGGCCTCTTTAGAATAAAGCCCAGAAGCTTAACCATAGTCCTCAAGGTACTTCCCAATCTGGTTTCAGCCTCTGTCTTGTCCAAGACTGTCTGCCACTGAGTACGCTCCCATTTGGAGACCCATTGATGAGCAGCTTAGTTTAGTGGTTAGGGCTGTGGATGCTGAAGACAAATTCCCTGGATTCTAAGCTTTGATCCACTGAGCCATGTGATATTGAGGTTTCTCTTTACCTCTCCATGTATCAGTAAATCCATTTATTAAGAAAAAAAAAAAGATAAAAATATTGCCTAACTCATACTCTTGGGAGAATGAAATGAGATTTGCCACATAAAGCATTTAAAGCATGGCCTGGTTCACAGTCAGAACATGGTATATTTTAATTATTACGTTTATTCCTTTCATATTCACCCAAATGGGCTCCAGAAAGAGGTGTGAGGATTAAATGAGGCAAGGTAGAAAAAAAATTCCTGGAAGAGTTCTGGAATGGAGTTGGCCCTCCATAAATTGTGGTTTGTTGGTTTCCTTCCTCCCGATCTACGTTAATCTCCACCTCTGGTTCCTAATTTCCTCCACATAGTAAACTGTTCTCTTCCACAGCCACGCCCACCTCTTTCAGCAGCGCAGCTCAGGGGCCACAGGTTTAAGAAGGCAGTAATTTCAGCAGAGTTTGCCATTGTGAATTGTATTAAGTTGGCACTTTTATTTCTAAAGCAGGAGCTTGGTTTTGTTGTTGTTTTTCCTTTTTTTTTTTTTTTCTTTCTCCCTCTCTCTTTTCTGTGCAGTTGCAGCTTTTAAAGATTTAATTAGAGTGATTTAAAAATTACCAATTTTGTCTCCCCCCACCTTCCCATTTTAATAACAAGTAAAAGTTGAGAACAAGCTGCTGCGGGTGAACACTGTTAGAAAGCTGCTAGCAATCTGAAGTTTCATTTTTCACTGCTTGCAGGTGCATTTGAAAACCAATGCTGACACGCGCAAACGAGCTTATGAAGGGGGAAAAATCATAGGTATATGGTGCAAGGTGCACCGCACACAGTGGCAGGAAATGAAGATGACTTTTGTGGGAGTTTCTGCTTGATGTCAGGTGGGTTAATAAAACCTCAGATTCTCTTATCAATTATTCTGCCTTGAACAGCTCTGGCTGTGTCTTTGATGGCAGCCCCTAACTGCATCTAGAGCTGTCCTTGTTCCCTTCCTACAGGTCTCTAGCCAGCACAGGCCTTCACATATTGGGTGGCTTGGGGACATCTCCCCTGGTAATCTTTTTTTTTTTTCAGTCTGTCTCCCTGTCCAGCTCCCTCCAGATCAATGCCCCAAAGGCTACTGTGCCGTGGGCTCCCAGAACAACTCACTCGGGTAGGATCTTGTCCCCACTCAGCCATCTTTTGCGAGAGAGATGGTGAGCGCCCACTTAAACTGACATCATCTTGTCATCTATCCCCCCTGGTAATCTTTAGCAGAGAGGGAGAGTGCAAAGTTGACCTTTTGCCAATTTGGAAAATGTTGTGAAGTAGGTTCACTGATATTTTTTTTTTCCCTTAAAATGAAAATAAAAATAAATAAATGTAAACTTTTTCAAACTTGTTCTTCAAAGCTCTCTGGCTAAGAAGTATCAACAGGCAATTGGAATGCATGATATATATACATCTTTAGAGACACAGTAACAACACAAGGAGGCCAGCCAAGGAAGGGTGACAAAATGGAGAGGAAGGTGAAGACTGTGCCAGGGGAAGGAAAGGAAGGAACTCGGGGTGCATAATGTAGGAGAGAGTAGAATTTAAAGGGGCACTGCAGGCTGGCATCCTTTCACCGAATGAATGCTTTAGTACAGCCCTCAGCCTTTTCTATCTGGCAGTTTTGGGGCCTTCTCCCAAAGCCAGGGCAGCTCTCCCATCTCCCTGTTCTTGTTTGCAGCAGGTATTCCACATGCCATCATCCCCTTCCACAGCTTCCTGCCTCCCCATTCCACCCTCCAAAGCCCAATACCCTGATACAGTGTAGTGGTCAAGAGCAAGGGTTTCTAGGTCCCAAAGACCTAGATTCAAGACCATGCTTCACCCCTTACTGCAGAGCATTCTTGGACAGTCCACCCATTTATTCATTTGTTTAGTAACACAGTTGTTCACTAACAAATATTTATGCATCTTAGTGCCAGACACGTATTCTCTTTCAACCTCATTTTCATGTAGGGATAGTGATAGTCCCAAACTCACCTTATTGTTATAAGGACTAGAAATCATACATGAAAGGGCTAAGCATAATGACTGGCACCTGGGAAGTGCTCCTGAAATGGTAGTGTTATCATTATCATCATTACTATTTTTCCTGTTCCCAAAGAGGAGCATATAGGTCCCATGTGATTTGTAGGCTTTAGAGATGATCCCTCCAACGAACAGATGAGAGATAATAAAGTAAGTGTATTGCTCAGCCAGATGAGCAATAATGTAAAGGGAAAAAAAAAACATCCAGTGGAGAGGCAGGGATATCGAGGGGATGGGAAGGCAGAGGCAGGCACCACAAGTATTGGATTTGCTAAAGATGGGCTCTTCGTCTGATGTTGCTATGAGTTTTGTTTTGTTGTGCTTATTTTCTATTGGGAGGAATTTTTTTTTGTTTTACCATTTTTATAACTTTAAAAAACAATACGTCTGTGTCTCCTGCTTTGCAGTTTATGTTGACGATTTTGTGTCCCGTGAACAGTGTGGTCCTCTTTCTAGCAGTGGCCCTTTCCTCCTGGAGCATTGATGGGAAACCTGTGTGGCAGAATATTCCGTGGATGTGTGGAGCACCTGACCCTGCCCTGGTCTCTTTTGATTTCCAAATTTCTCTCTCCCACAATACGCTGGTCCCCTCACATCACATCATCTGATCTATGTTATAGTAAGTTGTACACTTCTCCCCACTGAGGACAAGTATTTCAGAGTTACGTGTCCCACCTAGTCACCCCTTTATTACCCAATGTCCCTGACACGTAGTAAGTGATCAGTCAGTGGTTATATATTAACTGCATAGAATAAAATGGAGCACGTTAGGCTAGTAAAGGGCAAGATACAATAGGATGGGACAGGACAAGGTAGGATAGAGCAGGACTGAAGAGCACAGAACAAGACTCAGGGCTGGCAGTTGTCCACAAAGCTGAGGGTGTTGGTATTGAAAAATAAAAGTTGTATTAGAATCTTCGCAAAACTCTTAAGTGGATTACTTATTGGGTCATCTGTGGTGAAGAATTCTAATTGAAAAAACTACATAGAAAAGAGAGATTTGGGGTTTTGTATTGGTTTTTTGATTCCATAGGCTTGTAGTTTTCTTTAATCATTTTTTTTTGAGCTTATATAAACACCTAGGCAGTATTTAAACAGCCAAAGAGGATGTGGAATTGGTAATAGACCAGCTGCTACCCAATATTGCCCTTTAGCTATATTTTCATTTTATTAGAACATAATAAGCTCAACTAAAAATGTTTTAATATGTCTACATTACTTAACAGCCTGAGAATTATTCTAATTATTATTGAGTTTATTATTGTAACTGTGGTACACTCTTTCTTTGAATTCCTGGAGCCTATTTAAGATGCAAATGATGCCAGCTTTATGAGTAATTGTTGGTATGGAAGATTCATAATTAATTTGACCCCTCCCTGCCAAACACATACACACACACACACGATAAAACAAAATGTAAGTTTTAAATGCAGAATGATTTACATGAACATGAAATGAATACTGTTATGTGCAGAAAAATCAGTAGTTGGCAATTGCATAAGAAATGTTGGGTGAACCCAGAACCCAGCCTCACAAAGACAGCTGGGCAGATGAATGCTCAAGACTCTCTGAAAGGATGAGTTTGAGAAAATTGCCTATATACAAGGAGATTTAATCAGAAGAGAGAGATGGGCAGAGAAAAAGGAGGCAGGAGCCATAGATTAAGCAGCAGTCCAAGCCATAGGTCATAGTTGAGGCCAGGTGGTCAGGAGCACAAGACATTAACTAAAATCTGTTTCTAACCAGCAGATGAGCCAGCAGGTGCTTCAAGGGCCCAGCAAGCAAATGGGTTGTGTCTCAGGGTAGGGAATTTCTAGGAGGAACTGGCAGTGCTGGGGAGTAAGGGCAGGTCCTGTGATGCCTGAAACACTATAAGTCAGGGAAATGACCCCGAGGCTTTGAGACCTCAAAGCCCAAGTTTTATTCAAGACTGATGGACTGAGATTTCTGTTCATGAACTCTATAGGGCTGAGCTTCCAGGTATGTGTATCAGCATGGGAAGAGGGGGGATATAAGAGAGGGGCTTAGAGAAGGTAAAGGTTAGTCATTACACTTGGCTGAGTACCAAACTTGAAACCCTTTTATCTAGTCACTTAGCAATTCCCAATCTAGTCAATCAGAATCCCCATAGCCAGCTCCTGGTATAGGGACCAAGATTCTTAGTCATCAAAATGCTCCTCTCCTGAGGAGTGGGTGTAGCTCTGTGGTTTGAGCTCCTACTTCCCATGTACGAGGTCCCAGATTGAATCCCTGGCACCTCCTTGGAAAAAAAAAAAAGTTCCTCTCTTGTGATACTACCGATCAACCAAGTCAGAGGTCCCTGTCTTAGTGGAAAACACAACCTTGTTAAATAACATCCGGGGTGTCAGCAAGCTTATTTCCACTTCTGCCAGTGACTTCTCCAGTTACATATTCTTTTAGGAAATATTACAGGAGGGGAATGCTCAGAGCTACTTAAAGCTTTGATGAGTAGCATTCTCAAATGCATCAAAGGGGCATAGAATCAGAATTTCTAGAGGTGGAACTCAGGAATTCATATGCTTAAACTCCCCCAGATGATTCATACTGAGAACCACGGTCCAGAGTGCCAGCTTCTTGGACATGTGGCCAGGAACCTCCATAATGTGTTAATGCAAGTCTATTCAATTGATTTAATGTATGACATTTTGCCTTGTTTTATATTGATTCTTTATTTATACTTTATATTTGACAACCCCAAGAAAGGTTCAAAGAGACGGAATTGGGGAGGCAATGCCACTAACATGCACGTGAAGCCTGCGGTATGCCTGGGACACACTGGATGGTTTATATACATTCTCACCATGAATCCCTCAATGGCATGTCCAAGACAGTGCATGGAGTAGAGGGCATCAGTGATGGCTTGGTGATAGGCTTTCCTAGAGAATAAAAACCATAATGCTTAACCATTGCACTTCCTCTATTATGGTCAACTTGAATTCAGTAAATAATTAATAGCTAAAAACACCTTGCTAGATGCTGGGGATAAGATAATGAACAGTGTAACCATAGAGCCAGCCGTCCAGTGGGGGAGACAGATCCAAACCAATAGTTGCACAATTAATTAAATAAAACTATGTCAAGTGTACGAAAGGAAAGTATGCAGTGGAGCAGTGTTTGAGAACACATAGCAGGTGCACCGACCTAGTCCAGAGGTGGTCAGGCAGAGTTCCATCAGGAGGTGCCATTAAGCTGAGATGTGAAGAACGTTTAGACAACTGGGATAGGAAAAGCATTGTTGTGGTAGCACTTACGAGTCAGTACTGGGAAGAACGCTCGTGCTCATTTGACTTCAAAATGTTCCCACCCTGAAAAGGGCCAAACAATGGTTCTTGTAGGCTATGTCTTGTATCATGGAGGGGAATTTTACAGTGACATTAGCCTGGGCCATCTACCTCCAACTCCAGTGTCAGGCAAGCTGGCTGCAGCACCCCATGACTGTAATTAAGAAGGTGACACACCTGTCTGCCTGACTCCCCAGCTTCCCTGAGGTCTCATCCCAGCCCAGCCTCACATTCCCAACAGTGTCTACTGCTCAAGTCCATTCTCTGTTTCCATGATCTCCCTACCCCCGTGGGGACACACTCACTCCATATCGCAATCTCTCTGAGTCCTGCTTCTGCTTAGAAAGAGTTTAATTCCATTCCATTCAGTGTAGCTAATATTTGAGAGGGCCTATTATGTGTCAGTCATACTGAGACAAAAAAATTTAGTGTTGTTGATCTCCAAGATTTCTAAGTCTAAGAATGTAGAAATATGTAAATCAGTAAATTACAATATAGTATGGTATAAAAATAAGTAATGATGATGAACAGCCAAAATGCATTGGACATTTAGTCATTCAATAACAGATGTTTATATGGGAATCCCTATATTTTTTGTGTAACATTTATGTAATCTAAGTATCTTTTAAAAAATAAAAAAAAAATTTTAAAGAACTATGAAAAATAAAATAGATTAATCAGAAATTTAAAAAATAAAAAATAACAGATGTTTATTGAGCACTTACTATGTA
>JAQZBX010047398.1:0-20501 GCA_029593785.1 Cabassous unicinctus
GCGTCCCCAAGTGCTTCCAAAGCCCCTTGCGACACTGCGTTCAACACCGACCGTTCTTGGAGCCCTGAGCGGATTTGTTTTTCTCAAATAGTTCTGAATGATGGAAAAAACTTTCCATTTTACGCAGACCTAAAATAAAATTGGGACTATTTGCACTCCCACCTTCAAGACCCCGTGCCCCTTTCTCAGACATTGGGGGTGTGAGATGCTCCTTCACCACCGTCCGGCTGGGGCAGGACACCTGTGCTGGCTCTTAAGGGACAGGGGCCCTGGGGCTCCTCGCCGGTGGCTGGAGGGGAATGCCAGGAGCCAGCGCCCCCGGGGCCGGTGCAGCCCACCTGTCCCACCTCGGCCTCCTCCGCAGAGAAAGAAAGGGCAGCAGGGGAGGTGAGGCCCCCCGGAGGCATTCCGCTTCCCAGGATAGGAAAGAACTTGTACGCAAGCTGGATTGGCCAAGTGCTCGAGAATGCACAGTAAGTGCAAACAGCTCCTTCCCACCAAAAAATGGACAACGATTCTGCATGTTTACATCCCCCTGAGCAAAACTAATATTCTACCAGCCTTAAAAAGGCTCTTCATGTCACCGGGGGAGAACATTCCGGAAGCAGTCCTCAGAGGAATTAGTAAGATACGACTCCTGGTTAGTCCCAGTGGGACACCGTTTTTTCTTACGGTGCTATATATATAAATTAATGTCATAACAGATGAGTTGCCTGTTATGAAACATGTTTTCTCTGGGAACCACTGGGATTTTTATTAATTATCAAATAATTTATTGTCCTCACAGAGTAGAGGAAAATTCTCTCAGCAAGACCCTCCTGTCATGAATCAACAAACCCTTGGCAAGGAAACGTTCCACCACCACACCCTCCCCCCGCCCCCCGCGCGCTGCGTGGCTAGGAAAGCGTGCCGGCGCTTCCTTTGGGGCCATGGTATTTTCCTGGTCTACTTATTGATTGGTTTTCACTCAGGTATCCTTTGTCGACGTAGTGGTGGAGTCATTCTGAACAGCCCAGCGGTCAGGGGGACGTGGTGAGAATACTTTGTTTCTGTTGCAGCGACCGAACGACCTGCTCTGACCCCTGCAGCCCTGCCCCTCCTGAAGGTCATCAAAGGCCGGGACAGCTTCTGAAAGACCCCGCCTGGCTCCAGCCCAATCTCAAGCTCCTGAGGGCGGAGCTGGGGCTCGGGGCCCAGGTGTGGCTGTGGGCAGCGGGGCTGGGTTCACCTGTAGACCAGGTAGAGGCTGCGGCTCCAGGTTCAGCTCCACCTGCAGCACCTGCCTCCCCAGATGCCTCATTTTGAAGAATTATCCAATTCTTTAACTCCCTGCCAGGCCAAGTGGAGAGCATTGATCAAGAGCCGGGAGAAAGTACCTACAAATTCAGCTTTAGACAAATATCAGACCATCATTATGCTACCCCAGATAGCATCTCTCTGAGCAAGTTCTCTGCAGGCTCAGTGAAAGGATTTGTAAATCAGAAAGCAGACTGGAAGTTCACCTTCACAGGAAACCCCTCTGAACCTGGAAGGGTTCCAGGAAGGCTAAACATCTCCCTTTAGAGAGCACTCGTCCTGAAAAGGAGTTGATTGTCCCTGGGGCGCAGCCGCGCGGTCCCCAGAAGCTGGCTGCCCTGACCGATGGCCCCAGAGCCCCCCGCACCCGCTCTCCTCCTGGAGGCCCGGGCCCACCGCCCTCCCCACTGACCAGCTCTCCATCCCCTGGGGCTCCGGGCGGCCGCCCGGCTCTCTCCAGCAGCGCTTTGACGAAGCTTCTCGAGTGGTTCCAGGCCAGGGGGTCCCCCGCAGAGAGAGCGCCCAGGACCTGGGCCAGCCGGCCTGGGCCCCAGCGCCCGCGGCCGTCCCGGGTTGGGGGGTTTTCCGTGTGCGTGGACGGGAAGCAGCCGAGCGGAAGGAGCACGGCCAGCCCGAGCGCCACCAGCTGTGCCCAGGGGCACATGTCCACTCCCAGCCGCGGGAGTCCCGGGCCCTGACGCCGGGGAGGCTCCTGCGTCCAGCGGGAAGAGAGGCTGGCTGCCACGCCTGCCTGCTGCGGGAGGCCAAGCCGCCTTGCCAGGACTCGCTCTTCCAGCCCGCGGGGGCTGTGGGCGACTAGCCACACGGCAGGGAGCCCCCTGGTCCTGGGCTCCACGCTGCCAACAAATAGCTAAGAGGCCTGTTTCATCGTCTCTCCCTGAGCCCGTCAGCCAAAAGGAGCAAGAGCAGGTTTCTCAGAGTGGGATAGTGTGTCCTGCAGAGGGGACAAAGGGCTCTGTCATACCCCATTATAGAGTAGATCTGGTCACGAGGAAGTGGATAAAAGAGAAAACACACTCCAAAGAATTACCAAAGGAATGCTGAGCTAGCTTACAGGCGAGGCAGGGTCCTAAAGAACAGAGCTCCCAGGAAACACTGTTGCCTGTTAGTTTACTAAGAATCAAGATTCTGGCATCGATGTATCTTAGGAACACAAGAGAATTTCAAGGCCTCTCCGGCCACGAGGGACTGGGGAGGGGTCTGACCTTCCAGCCAGTCATCTTCCTGGAAACAAATTAATCTGTGCAGCCGATGGCTTCGGGAACACAGAAGGCACAGAGAGCCCCCCTGTCAGATCCTGACCCCAAGATGAGTTAGCAACGACAGCGGGTGGCAGCAAAGGTGCTGGGACTCTTTCAAGATTAGGATTCTTACATTAGCATTTTGAAAAACCACAGAGGACGAGACAGACATTTCTAACCCCTGCTTACCTCCAGAAGAAAGACAAACGGTGGTTTATCTGGAGCGTGGCAGCCTTTTAAATCTCAGAGGATTTCTAGTTACAAAGTCCGCATTCTTAAAATTCCCTGCTGGTGCGCTGGAGCTGGAGAGGATTATTTCAGCCTGAAGTTTGCAGTCGCTATGGAGAGCGCGTTCTGAAGACAGCACTCAAGGCGCATGGCAGTGAGAACACTTTCTGTCTGGCAGATTTTCAGGATAGTCCCTGAATCAGACTTTTCTCATCAATATTTACCAATTTGCTTAGAATTATCTACAGCCACTTGTCTTTTAAGTGACAGAATCTGGCCAAAGGATCTCACCATGCAGAGTGGAAAAACTTTCATTCGGTTGATTCTTTGATAACTGTTTAATCCAGACTCAAACAAGGATTTATTGAAAAAGATTGGTTCTTTAGGGTCTTATTCACTTCTCAAGGTGCAGAGAAATAAAGGCATTTGTGAAGAGATGTTTTGGAACAAAAAGAAAAGTGTTGAAGGCCTACAGTTTCCCTTGGAGGAGGACACAGTGGGGGGCTTTAATTAGTACATGATCATGCCTACATTGTTTTGAGCACTTTATTTTTTTTAAGATTTATTTTATTCCCCCTCCCCCCGCCCCCCATCATTTGTGCTCGCTGTCTGCTCTGTGTCTGTTCACTGTGTGCTCTGTGTCTGCTCGTCTTCTCTTTAGGAGCCAGGGGGAACCAAACCTGGGACCTCCTATGTGGTAGGGAGGTGCCTAATTGCTTGAGCCACCTCTGCTCCCTGTTTGTTGTGTCTCCCACTGTGTTTCCTCATTGTGTCTCCCTGTTGTGTCATCTTGTTGCATCAGCTCGCCACGCCAGCTTGCTGTCTTGCTCGTCTTCTTCAGGAGGCACCGAGAACCAAACCTGCTATCTCCCATGTGGTAGGCAGGCACCCAACTGCTTGGGCTATATCCACTTCCCGGATGCCTACATTTTGGTGCTCGGAGTGTGCAGGTTATCATGTCTGACCCTAAGGCTGGGCCAATAAATGAGTGTGAACAAGAGGCTGCAGGAACAAACATGAAGGTAATTGCGGTGACAGAAGGAAACCCCAGGATTCTAAAGTGGGCCGGGTACACACCAATAGCCCACTTCCCACAGGCCCAGGTGAGTTCCAGGGGCTGGAGAGGGGCTTCTGAGCTTGGTCTATAGGGTGGGGGAAAGGAAGACGGGGCGAGGGGGAGGGGAACGGGGAGTCTCCTCCTGCTCTGAAGTGACTTGAAAACGCGAGCAGTGGGGCGGCCGTCCTGGGAGAAGCTGCAGGGCCAGCATCCGGAAAGCGCTGCCCAGTAGGTCTGCATGAGCCTGGGGCATCTGGGGTACCTGAGGCACCTGGAGCACCTGGAGCACTTGGGGCACCTGGGGCACCTGGGGCATCTGCGGCACCTCTGGAGCGCCCAGGGAGTGGCTCAGACTGTCTCTCTTGAGCTTGTGGCTGTGCGGCAGCAGAGCCCAGAATCCTCAGTCCAACAAGGGGTCACGGGGTGTGGTAGGTATGGGGCTGCTCGTCTGTGGCTGCCACCTAGGGCAGACCCCAAGCTCCTCTGCAGCCTCCGCCCACTCAGTCCCAGGGACTCGGTGACCAGGTGAAGCTGGTCCAGCACCTGCAGGGGCAGCTGAACACCCGGCCTCTCCTGGCACCCCAAATACCTGGGCATCCGTTCCTGGAATTAGCCCTCCCAGCCCCCCCCCACCCCAATCCCCTGCGCAGTGACCCCAGGACTGGCCCCTGGCCGGCTCCAGGCATCCTGCCGGACATGCTGCCTTCTTCCCCGTCCCCAGCCAGGACAGCCTGGAACCCAGAGTGCAGGGCTGGCCCTGCAGCTGGAGACCCTGTAAGCCAGGACTTCTCCATCACCAACCACCAGCTCGGCCGCTGCCCCCAACACCAGACCTCCAGGCCCCCATGAACCCCCATTCTGCTCAGGCTGGGGCGGCTCCCTGGGAAGGGCTGACAGGCGAGTCCCAGGTGGGCAGGGGACAAGGACATCTGAGACCCTGGGCTGGCAGTGGGGTCCCTCCTTGCCTGCTTCCCTCACAGCAGCTGTCCTTAAAGGAGCATGATTTCAGCCCAGACGGGCTTCTGGGGTCACAGGTTGGCAGCCTGCTGGTAGGAGGGGTTACTGGACTCAGGCGCCAGCTCTGAGCGCCGTCTTGGATCGGCCTCAGGGGATGCGGTGCTTCCCGGAGTCCGGGAGCTAATTTGTGCCGTCCCAGGAGGGCGGATCACCCTCCTCACTGCTCTCTTCTTCCTCATTTGCATGTGCACCCGCCTTGGTCCCCGGGAACTTAAAGGGGCGCCCAGGGTGTGCACCGCGCAGGGTCCGCAGGCCGGGCGCCGGGCGCCTCTGGAGACCACCACCCGTTTCCACAGCCATGGTATTCCCATGGCATCTTCCCAGGAGACATCCTGAGGAAGGGAGACTTCCGCTAGTCACACTCATGCACCGTTGGGGCCAGGGGCACGGCTGTGCTGTGCCCCCTCCTCAGCGCCCTCCTCAGCGAGACCCGAACCCAGGAGCTGCCTCTGTGCCCCCTTTACACCGACTTCCTCCCTCTTTACGAAGACCCTAACCTCGCTCGGTAATTTCAGTAATGCTTGGTAACAGCTAGAGTGTATTTCACGCCTAGTCACTGTCTAAGCAACTTTAGATTTTCCCACATAATATCGACAAACCTACCGGACACCGCACAGGGAGGGCAGGCGTGGTGCCAGCAGCAAGCGCTGTCCGCGTCCACGGCCCGCGCCGGGGGCGCCCAGCTCTCTCGAGGCCGTCATCATAAAGGAAGCCGCAAACTGCTGCTTCCTGACTTCTGTGTTCTCCCTAAAGGCCGTTAGCCCAAAAATTCTCAGAGAAACATTGTTTTAAGCCTAGAACTCTAAAACAAACCTCGGTCGCCCCTTCTGCAGCGCACACGCGTCTGCGCCTGAGGCGGCTCCCTGGAGTCCCCGCGCAGTGAGGGCTCGGCCGTGCCCGCTTCTCCAGCGCAGGCCTCGAGACGCTCGGCTCCTCTGACCCTGCCAAAGCGACTCTGCTTCCAATCCCCAGAAATGTGGCTTGTTTTGAATTCAGACCTCTGGGCTGTCTTTGATTTGGAAGCTGACAGTAAAAATGACAAAAAGTACAAATTTTACATGCAACTTTCAGACAGGATTTTTCCTCTTATTAAAGAGCCATACATAATCACTAATAAAAACCAGTTGAAAATACCTAAAATTACAAATAAAAGAAGGAAGCCCTCCACCAGGGACAGCAGATGCTCCTATCCGCCTTTTGGGCACAGACCTGCTATTCTCTCCGTGTAAGTTTCTTTATGCCACATGCACAATTCGGCAGCGCGTTGCTCTTACCCCCATCCTGAGCCAGCCTTGCTGGACGTGATCCACGTTATTAGTCTTCCTAAAACCACCTTCCGAGCTGGCTTTGCTGGTCCTCCTGTAGCTTGTTTTCCACGTCACTGCCCTCTGCTCCCGTTGGTATTGTTTGCTCCCTTCCTCTTTCTCGATGCACCTGTTTCTTCCAGGGCAGCCAAGCCTGGGCAGCAGCTCTCTGCCTGCCGCTGTCCCTTCTCCCTCCTGCCCCCGGTCAGGGCAGCAAAGCGCCCGACCGACACCCTCACCTCTGAGACTCCCAGCACCCAGGTGGCAGGATGCTGAGGCCACCGTGACAGGGCTCTGCGGGAGACGCAGTTCTGGTGACACAGCCTTGGGCCACCGAGACAAGGAGATGGTGGACAGAATGCTGGACCTGCAGGGATAAGTCCTTGGCTATTGCACTCAGAGGTTTTTGTGGAGTAAAACCAAGAACTCCCAACCTCTGTAAGCTCCTGGTGGTCAAGAATTCCACTGATTTCACCTCGGGAAGTCAATATTTCTGTCATCTTTTTTTTCTCTTGAAGTGACATTTTCCAATCATGGCAAGAGGCCTGGAGGCCACTGAGTGTGCAGCTAATCTCCGAGTCAGTATAGGGAACGGGTGCGCAGACAGGTGTGTTAGGCAGCTATTGCTGTGTAACAAATGACCACAACGTGGAGGCTTAAACCAGGCACTTTCTGTGGGCCAGGGGTCTGTGCATGGCTTAGTGGGGTGCTCTCCTTCGGGGCATGTCACGAGGCTGCTACCAAAGTGCCAGCCGGGCTGGGGTCTCATCCAAAAGCCCAACGAGGGATCCACGCTCCCCATTCCTGAGAATTCAGTCCCTGGAGGCTTGTCGGACTGAGGGTCCGAGCAGAGTTGCCTTCAGTTCATTGCCACAGGGGCCTCTGCAACACGGCTGCTTGCACCGTCGAAACTGGCAAGCTGAGAAGGCATGGGGTTTGCTAGCAGGAAGACAGCGCATCTTGTGCAGCTTAGCTCGGGAGCGGCACCCCAGAAGCGTCACCACCTGCTGTTAGAAACAAGCCGCAGGCCCTGCCCCATGCAAGAGGGGGGGCTTCCCAGGGTGCAAGCGCCAGGAGGGGGTCTGCCCCCCACGAAGGCAAATTTTCTATAATAAACCTGTATAAATAGACAACAGGAAAAAAATCACTTTTAAAAGAGAGGATTGGACTAAATCAGTGGTTTTCCATTATTTTAAGTTATTTTATTGTAGATTTATTTTTAGCAGCAAGATCTTTAAAACAATTCCTAGAGGGAACTTGTTTTGGGTGGAATGGAGTCCCCCAAAAAGAGGTCTCCAAGTGTTGTCAGACAGGGTGGGGGGCCCTTGTCCAACGTGACCAGTCATTGTGGGACAGGGGTTGCGGGGAGAGGGCCATGAGGCCATGGGGCAGGGGCGCGTGACGGCCAGCCCCCGCCGGAAGCCAGAGCGGCTCGGAGCAGACCTGCAGGCCGTGGGGCACTGCCCACACCGGATCTCGGCCTCCAGGGCCGCGAGGCCACGCGTGGCTTGTCACAGACACCCCAGGGACTGTTTATAACAAAGCTCTCACTGTCGCAGTAGCGTTCGGAGCCCGGCTCTGGGGTAAATGTGCACCGCGCTTCACCGGGAGCCGCCTGACCCGAGGTGTCGGCTCAGCGTGGCAGGCAGTGGCCGAGAGGTCTGACAGGCTCACGCAAGCCTGGCTTCGGCGACAAGCTTCGTTTGGCCTTTTGGGTGCCGGGTGCTGCGCCTACCCCCTCTCGCCCCCGCCTGAGAAAGGCGCGTCCACATCACCCGCGGCTCGGAGGTCAGCAGGCTGAGTGCAGGGACAGGAGCCGGCCGAGGGCGCGCCGTGCCCTGGCTGCCTGGACGCCCTCTCCCGTGTCCCTCTCCCTCTCCAGCCCTCGTGGCCGATGCCTGACCACCTCGACCGCTCCCGGTGGCTCTGCAGCTCTGTGCGCCCCTGAGTGTCTGCAGAGGCGAAGCTGACCGCAGCCTTGGGGACTGTCCTCCACAAGTGCCGGCTCAGGGGCCGGCCGGCCGCAACCTGCTGGGCTGCTCCACCTGGGGACGTCACCTGCGCCTTCTCAAAGCCACTGCTCCCCTCGTCGTCCCCTCGCTCGCCTTGACCAGTCTTATACCCTCTCAGACTCTAAAGCCTACAGATTCCAATGAAAGGCCACGGAGCCCGAGGGAGCCGCGCTCCGGAAGTGCCGATGGAACAGGAGGTGGGTGCCAGTCAGATCAGGGCCGGGGCCCGTGCAGCCTCACCCCAGGCACATGTCCGGGGAGTCGAGCCAGGCTCTTTAGAAGGAAATGCGCCGTCCAAGGCTGGCCTGCCCAGGCTTCGCCGTGCACCCCACGGTGGGCGTTCTTTGAAGAAGGGGCCTCGGTTCAGCCAGGGACTGCCACGCTCCTGCTCTTCAGAGGCGGCTCGTGAGGGCAGCCAGAGCGGGATGCCACGTCGCCGCTTGCCACGCGCCGGCCTCATGCCCGGCCGTGGCCTCTTCCTTTCCGGGGCTGAGTCCCTCACTCTGCTCCCCCAGCGCCAGGCCTTCTGGGCATACCGCCCCCTTCACCCCGGTTCTGGGCAGCCCTCGGCGCTGGGCTCCAGGTGGAAACTGGGGGTGCAGCGCGAGCAAAGGACAGAGTCCCTCCTCCTGTGGACTCCCCAGATGCAAACCAATAATCACACACATGACGTCTCCGGAGAGAAACGCTAGGAGAGGAACTCACACGAAGCCCTGAAGGCACCTCCTGGGTGTCAGGCGGGCTTGCGAATGGGATGGGGAAGCTGGAAAGCCGCGGCAGGAGGTGCAGGCTGGGGGTTGAGGCTGGGGGCTGGCGAGAAGGCGCACGGCGCGGGGGCAAGGCTGAGGGGCCCCAGTCAGGGAGGGCGTGCTTCTGGACTGCATTACAAAGCTCTTGTCGGGACGGCCTTTATTTTCCTCTCAATTCTCCAAAGTTCAGTTAAAAGGGAACTCCCGGTGGAGCCATCTCTCGTTGGAAACGAAGCCGGGCCCCCTGCTTCGTCAGCGTGGAACGACCCTCAGCTTGCCCGGCTGCTGTGGCACAGGCCACGTGGTGGGCGGCAGAAAGGAGCGCTCGGTCTCGTGGCGTGGACGAGGAAGCCCAGCACAGAATCAGCAAGGCCGGCTTTCCAGCGGCGGTGGCGCTCTGGGGACGGGGCAGCCGGCCATTGCCTTCCCTCGCTGCCTTCCTTGACTTCCGCGTGCGAAGGGCCTCTGCTTCCGAGGCTCCAGTCCTCCGGAGCGGGACGTGGACGTGTCCTCTGTGGGTCCAGCACCCAGTCCCCACAGCTCTGTGCCTCAGGGCCGTCTGGGTGGGCCAGGCTCCCGCCCTGGGGACCTGACAGGATGCACCTTCGTTTCTCACGCAGCCTCAGCACAAACTTGCGCCAGCAGGTCTGGACGCGGGCGTGCCCAATGGAATGGCCACTTCTGGGTTAAAGGTTTCCTGAAGATGCTATTGCTAAGGGAACCGCGTCTTTAGTGAATGGGCAGGATAACTCACTCACTTTTCTAGCATTCGCTATTCTGGGATTTTTTTATAATTCTACGTTTCTTGTCCTGGGACTTTCTGCTCTTTTGCCTCAGGGGCTTTTGCACGGGGAACTGCAGCTGTAGGTGTTTCCTCCTGTTCTGTTGTCGAGAGGTGAGGGAGCAGGGCGTAGGGTGCAGTGAGGACCAGTGACCGCTGCCCCTAGGACAAGAGTGCAGAGGGGTGGCCTCCAAGCAGGCCTGAGACCCGGGCGAGGGGCGTCGGCCTCGGCGAACCTCGGAGCCCCAGGCAGCAGGAAGCAGCAGAGCCAGTGGGCCACGTGGGTCTGGGCTGGGGGTCCCCTGGGGCTGTGGCCTGGGGCTTCCACCCCACAGTAGGATGGAATTTCCCGCCAGACCAGATGCGACTGGTCCAGTCCAGTGGGACTGGAGTTGACACAAGAAACAGAGAACAGCCGCGTTTCTCATGCGCTCGTCAGCTTTCTGCCGCAGCTGGGTGGGCAATTGCCAACCCATAGATTTAACAAGGCGAAAAAGTCCTGGTTTTCCTCAACACTGGACAGATGACTTTAGCACATTGGCTGGAAGGAAAGCTCGGCTTCCTCAGCCATTTGCTGTTCAGCATCTTGTGGAAAAACATTGCTGGACTGACTTGAGGTGCATTTCCATGGCGCAAGAGATTTCTCACACTTGTGCTTCCTCCCTGTTTTGCCGTCTTCCGTTTTGGCCCCTTCCCTTCCCCTAGCGGAGGGAATTCCGTCCCTCCCCAGACATCGCTGGTCTTATGTTCAGCAGTAGATTCCGGGGGCGGGGGCTCCCTCTTCCTGACTGGTGATATCCATGTCTGGAGGAGCTCTAGGGCAGCCTTTTTCCACTCACGGGTGCCTCATACCCAATACAGTCCTTGAAGCCAGGACGAAAAAGTGATTAAGATCCAGCCCAAGCCGTACTCGTGGGTGAGATGACATGGACAAATGACCAAGAGCACAGAAGGTGCAGCCTCTGCCGCCCCAGGAGAGCTGGGGAGGGCCTTGAAGAAGGGAGAAAGGGCCTGCAAGCCCGAGGAGATGCTGGGGAAGCTCAGGGGCGCAGAGGCCAGGGACCTGGAGAAGGGGCTGCAGGAGGGGGCGGGGGAGGCTGCTCTGGAGAGCAGGGTGCTGACCGTGTGTGACGACATTTCCGTTTATAAAGCACATCTATGTGCCAGGCACAAACTGTCATGTGGCTGAAGAAACTAAGACCCAGAGGTCCCGTCCCAAGGCCTCCTTGGAGCCAGGTGTCCTCACTCCTGCCATGCCCACACCTGCTCGAAGGAAGTCTGGGAACCACCTGGACTGGTTCTGAAATCGTGTTCCCAAGAACTCTCAGCTTTCTCTTGGAATTGCACAAACAATAAAAGAATACTTTCTAAAACACCATCACTCCTTCTGAGAGTCCACACGGAAATCGGTGCCACCGGCACGAGTCACCATCTAGCTGCAGCTGCCTAGGTCTCCTCGTGGGACGTAACCAGGCCTTCCAAATGGCCCTGTGAGGAGTCACACGCGAGCTTCCAGCTCAGCTTCGGCGGGTTTCCCTGAGAGGAAAGCGAGGGCGCCTTGAGGAAGGAGAGGTCATCATGGCAAGGCCTAGAAGAGGCACCGGGGGAGGCGTTCAAGCACCTTGCCTGGTGGTCTGTCTGTCTTGTGTTTGCTTTCATCATGTCTTGTGTCTGCATCCATCTGTCTTGTGTTTGCGCCCATCCTGTCTTATGTCTGTGTCCATCCCATCTTGGGTGTTTGTCCATCCTGTCTTTTGTCTGTGTCCATTCTGTCTTGGGAGTGTGTCCATCCCATCTTGAGTGTGTGTCCATCCCATTTTGGGTGTGTGTCCATTCTGTCTTGGGTGTGTGTCCATTCTGTCTTGAGAGTGTGTCCATCCTGTCTTGAGTGTGTGTCCATCCTGTCTTGGGTGTGTGTCCATTCTGTCTTGAGAGTGTGTCTGTCCTGTCTTGAGTGTGTGTCCATCCCATCTTGTGTCTGCATCCATCCTGTCTTGGGTGTGTGTCCATCCCGTCTTGGGCGTGTGTCCATTCTGTCTTGAGAGTGTGTCCATCCTGTCTTGAGTGTGTGTCTATCCTGTCTTGGGTGTGTGTCCATTCTGTCTTGAGAGTGTGTCCATTTTGTCTTGGGTGTGTGTCCGTCCCATCTTGGGTGTGTGTCTGTCCTGTCTTGGGAGTGTGTTGGCATCTTCATTGTCTCTGCAACTCTGCCAAGACCCCACTGAAAGGGGCTTCCACCCCAGCCTCTTCTGTCCTCACTAATCCACACAATGTCTTGACCTTCTTCCCAAATGTTGTGAGGCTCCAGGGTTGGGGAAGGTAGTCCGCAGGCTTTTGACACTGCCCCTGTTTTGGGGGGCTCACTGACATCATAGACACAAGTCTGGAGAGAGAACTTCGCTTTGGCCTCGAAGCTCAATTAACAGATCCAGTCCTGCCTTCCATACTGGGATCACTAGATGTGCATGTGTGCATGTGTGTTCACTGTCAGGGGGCCTTGGTGAGTTGTGGCATCTCAGCTGGGATGTTCAGAAGAGCGTGTGGCTATCTTGGACCCTTGGGCTTTTGGCATCAGCGTTTGGGGTGGTGCTGTGGTCAGTTTTCTCGTTTTGGTTCTTTACAGCATTTAACTACTTGACCCTTCCCTATCAGATCCAGGGGAAACTGAAATCCCATTTGTTGAGAACAAAATCAGAGCTGAAAATGCATGAATTATAGATGTGGGTGGCTGCCCAGGAGCTCCACCTATTATAGTCATTGAAACACATTTCTCACAGTTTCAGTCTTTTTTGTGAGTTCTTTAAGGCTGATGTCAGTTTCCAAAGTGCTTTGATGGGCTGATAATGGGAGCTGCTGGAGGGGTGGGGGTTGTTTCTATTTCCACCAAGAACATACTGCCAGCATTCTCAGGGGCTTTGTACTGCCGGCTTTCGCCCTCGCCTCTGTGAGGCTTGCTGGCAGGGCGGCCCTCTTGGCCCGATCATTCTGTCTCTGAAGGGAGTTTTGTATGCGGTTCTTTGATATCCTGAGGCTTGGCGGTGGCGAACACGCTTGGTTGACGATGATCCAAAGGAACACGGCGGCTCAGATGACCCAAGGACCACTTGGGGGGGTCCCAACTTGCTTCCTGCTCCTCTGGCTGCAAGGAAACCCTCCATGCCAGGGCTTTTCTGTCTTTCAAGGAGGAATTCTGGCTTTTACACGAGAACCAGGAAGACAGCAGTCAAGCCTGGGGGCTATACATGGCCTGACGGGGGCTTGGAGGACACCTGGGGCTCCAGAGACATGCCGCTTCCTTCTGCTCGGTGTGGGGCCAGACCAGCTGCCTGGCTGAGGTCCCACACTGGGTCTGCCCCGCTCCATGCTCTGCGAGCTTGGCCCGGGCATCTACAGCGGGCAAGGTGTGGCCGTGGTGGTGAAAGCAGCCACCCAGGCCCTGCTTCACGAGCATGCCACACAGACACCTGGGACCCGGGCCCGCTCCTTCCACGTGGGGAGGGGGCTCACAGCAGAGGCATGGGCTAGCGGGTGCACAGGCTGTCCCTACTATTTGAGGACAAACAGGGAAAACAGGCTTTGTCAAAAGCAGTTCTGGTTACAGCCTGCTGACAACTTTTTATTATGAGACTCAAGGTCAATAACACAAGAAACTCAGAGACTGGCTGGTTCGCCCATCTCTTAGTGCAGAGCTTCCTTGAGCATAAAAACTTGGCCTGATGAACAAGCCGTCATATTCAGAGGCGGATTCCTAGAGACTCTCCTTCCTCCCTGGAAACCCCAAATCCCCGTCCTCTGTCCCACAGCCTCTGAGTTTGGACACTAAGCTCTGGGGGCCCAGGGCAGTCAGCAAGCACGATTACGTGGGCAAGACCTTTCAGTGTCCCGTCAGACACCTGCCCGTCACCCAGTGTCCACCAGCTCTCCACCAGCTCCCTCTCACCTGGTGTCCACCAGCTCCTCTCACCTGGCGTCCACCAGCTCCCTGTCACCTGGCATCCACCAGCTCCCTCTCACCTGGCGTCCACCGGCTCCCTCTCACCTGGTGTCCACTGGCTCCCTCTTGCACAGCGTCCACTGGCTCTCCACCAGCTCTATTACCTTCCCAGCTACATACTACTCTGATTTTCAGAAACCAAGGGAGAACAAGAGATGGAATCTACTTTGAAATCCTTAATGCAGCCTGTCCCAGAGGAGCCGGGGAGTTTTCTTCTGACCACCCAGTTCTCAGGGGAGTAAAGCTAAGTTATAGACTGACGGCGGCCGGACCCCAGAGCTTTCTGTTTACCTCCTTCCAGAAGGGCAACCCCCGGCTGCGGACACTGGCCCTCTGCTGGGGTAGGGTCTCTGTGGGAACAAATGGCTTTCTGCCTTTGCCCACCACCTGGAGAAATTCTTCTCAAGGAGGTCTGGTCCTGCCCAGGCCTTGGGGGTCTGCCCCGTCCTCTTGGCAGTGACATCCTGCCCAGGAGCTCAGCCCACTCAGTCAGCATCAGCAGTGGTCCTGGGGGGCTGCGGTGGGCCACGGGGAGGGGAGGGAGTCAGGAAACAGGAGCAGAAGCGGCGCTTAGCATCCTTAGTTACAGGCAGAAGGGAAGGGGAGCCGAGCTCGAGTCAGCTCTTTCCCAGCGCTGTGCAGCCTCCACCGCGGGCGTCGGGGCGGCTTAGGCTTTGGACAAACGCTACGTCCGTGCCACGTGATTCCCCAAGAGCCTGCCCACCACCTTACAGTCCGAGGCCCGTGCGGCAGGCTCTCCAGGCTGCCTTGGAGATGGGCGTTCCCGGAGCCCACTGGAGCTACCCGGCCAGGACCCTACGAGTGGGGCCACGATCCTGCATCCTGAACGAGCCCGCCACGTGGGTCTATGCCCGACAAGCCTGAGGACCCCTCCCAAAACCCCGAATCAGGGTTGTGTGGATCTTGCCCTTGAAGAAAAATAAAGTAAAATAACAGGAAGGCCACTTCCCACAGAGCTAGCCTAATGACATCCATAATTCCTGCCAAATCTAATCCTGCAGAGCTGCCACGAGTAATGTTAATATTTTAAAACCAGCACAGCCGAGACCTCCAGCCAGGTCAGGGGACCTTTCCAGTGTCAGCCTTGCCTTTTGTTCAAAGGACCTGCCTGTCTGGGGGTCGTTCCTAACGAAGAGCATTCTTTACCGAACGTTACATCACGTGGAGTGCCAAGTGCGTGCTCCTGGGCTGTCGCTGGCTGGCTTGGGCACGATTCCCAGCAGAGGCTCCTGAAACATCAGGTAATAAAAACAAGGCTTGAAGGAAAGTTTCTTACTTGGTATATGGAGACAATATGGATTCCCTAAGAAAAACCAACCTTATGAAAAGGCAAATTACGATACGGCTGTGGTCATATTCCCTCTTTGAGAGGTAAAACTGGTTGGATTTGGGGTAGGCATTCTGCATCAGGAAACCCCCAGCTGCTCTCCCGTAGACAGGAGAGCCTTGTGTCCGTGTTCCCAAGAGCTGCCACGCAGGAGACGCTGAGGAACGACACGCGCCTCGAGCAGGTGCTGCCTAATACTGCTTCTTCCCTGCCCCGTTCGTAGACTCCCCTGGAGAACTTTTGTCTGTTTTGCTTCATTAATGATGCCCCGTTTTACCTGGCCTGGCCTGAGGCCCAGGGGGTCCATGGAGAACACTAATTGATAGCCGATGAAACAGGTTTTCCATAGGATATTAATAAATTCTTCCCGATAGAAAATACTTTTATTCTTAATAGCCTGAAGGTTTTCAAATTAAGATAGGAATTTCTATGTCCAATTTGTTATGGAGTAAAGCCAGTCATTCTATGCATCCTATTGGTACATAAGTAAATAATTATTAATTGATAAACAGCACAAATTACACAAAAAGACACAGAACAAGTAGCATCTAAACATTTTATTGTAAGATAGAAACAAACTTGAAAAGAAGCCTACATCCCGTTTGAGAGTAAGGGAAATGTCTGGTGACAATGTGGGAAGAGGGAAGCTTTAGAATCAGGAGGGAGAATTTTTATTGAGCATTTCTCTGTGCCAAGAAGCTAAGGAATTTTCACGTGATCTCATTTATCCTTGTAATATCATTATAAGGTACCATTAGCCCCATTTCACAGGTGTAAGTTGATTGTTTAAGAATATGGTTGTGGGGGATGGATGTGGCTCGGGTGGTTGGGCGTCCATCTGCCATATGGAGGGACCCGGGTTCGATCCCCGGGACCTCCCGGTTAAAAAAAAAAAAAGAATATGGTTGAAATGATGCACTCAAGGTCACATAACTAGCAAGGGCCAGGCTGGTTTCTGCATTTAATACACAGTAATTAATTGTTCTTATAAATAATCCTGACACTAAAGCTGGCTTGCTCTCCAGCAAGTCGACCCATAGCTATGGGGTTCTCAGAGCCTTCATCAGTCATGAGAGAGCCTTACTGGCCTCAAACCAGAATACCTGGACGAAAGGCATCTTGCTGCTGGGGACTTCTTTACACAAGGCCAGGCCACAAACGCAGCTTGGTGAGTCACGTCGCCATCATTGATAACTGAGTGTGTGGTCCCTAAATTCTAGCACCTGCCCACACCTCCATGTGCAGCCAGCCCTTTCTCACCTCGGTGGCTTTGCTCAAGTTTTCCCTCTGCCTGGTCCACTGCATCCTTGGGACTCAGCTCAGAGCTCCACTCAGGGCACCTCTCTTGAAAGCTGCCTCTGACATTCACTCATATGGATCCCTTCTAGGCCCAGGGAGGGGCCCTAGTCATGTATTCACATGGTCATCATTTTTTAATAAAATGTGCAGAGGTGATGTATTTTAACCATAATAGTTGAGGTGTGTGCACTTCAACTGCTCCCCATGACATGTCTTGGGTTGGGTGGTGATGGAGTTACCACAAGCATTTTGGGTGTCAGAGTAATGGGATGTTGAGTTTGGAACACATTTAGTTTGGGTTTAGTGGAATAATATAGTTATGTGGTTGTTAGTATAGGAGTGGTCCCCAGTCATGTTCAACCAAAGAAACAGAGCCAGTAGGAGATATTGACATAGACATAGACACAGATTCAGACATGGACATGGAGTTAGACTTAGACATAGACAAAGACTTAGACATAGACATGGACATGGACATGGAGTTAGACTTAGACTTAGACATAGACATGGACATGGACATGGACATGGAGTTAGACTTAGATATAGACATAGACTTAGACATAGACATAGACATGGTCTTAGACATAGACTTAGACATAGATGTGGACATGGACATAGATATGGACATGGACATGGACTTAGACATGGGCTTACACATAGGCATAAACATGGACTTAGACATAGACTTAGACATTGACATGGGCATGGACATAGATATGGACATGGGCATGGACTTAGATATAGACATACACGGACTTAGACATGGGCTTAGACATAGGCATAGACATAGACATGGACTTAGATATAGACATAGACACAGACATAGACATAGACATGGACTTAGACTTAGCCTTAGACATAGACTTAGACATGGACTTATAGCCATAGACATAGACATGGACATGGATGTGGACATGGGCATAGACGTAGACATAGACATAGACAGATTTAGACATAGTCATGCACAGGCATAGATATAGATACAGATATAGATGTAGATACATAGGAAGTATTTTACAAGGAATTGGCTCGTGCAAGTGTGGAGCATGCCTAGGCATGTCTGAAGTCCCTCCATCCCCAAGGAAAGCCAAAGCCCAATTTTAAGAACTTTCAACCCATTAAGTCTGGTCCATCAAGGATAATTTCTCTTCTGACTAAGTCAGGCCCACTCAGCATAATTTCCCTAATTTGAAGTCAACTGATTAGGAATTTTACTTCTGCAAATGCCCCTTACAGCAGCATATAGATTTGAGTTTGATTAAATAAGCTAAATCCATATTTGAAGACAGCAGTTCAGCCTAGTGACATGGACACATCGAACAGCCGCCTTGGAAATGGCTTCCATAATATGCCATGGATGTGCCAAGTCATCCGCCCTGACTGGAGGTGGAGGACAGGGGTCCAGAGTAGTGTGAGCATAGCCTAACACAGCCAGCACCAAGGAAGGTGGGAACCAGAGGAGAAACGGTGAAGCTAGAAGTTTCTCCGTAGAAATTCTTCTAATCACTAGAGTCTAGAAATGCAAGGGGAAATTTCAACTATCATCTCTACCTAGTCAAGGTGGATGCTCTAAATGGTGTAACACAGACGGTTATAAAAACACCACACACTTGTTTTTTTCTTTTTTTGGTGGGAAAGAGTATTGGAGCTATACCAAACATGCCATTTTACCATTTTAATCATGCCATTGTAATTACATCTAGGAAAAAACATTTTGGAGCATTTTTGGAAATAATTCTATAGATACTGGCAGTCTATGGATTTGGATGTGTATAAAAGTGCACCTTATTTGTCATCTTTACATTTATTAAAGAATTAGGAAAAAATGCAAACAAAAATTAATGGGAATGTGGAAGATCAGCCATGGAACAAATAGAAATTAATCTGACATTAAGAAGGAAATATTAACAAGAAAATTTTCAGATGATTCCAAAAATAATTTATAAATTCCAAATTGAAATAATGAAAAGACTCTTACAGTAAGTGATAATTTAGTTAATAGAGAAGTGAATGATATGAACATATGAGAGAAAAAATTAAATTCCTAACTTAATTGACACAAAATATCAACCTCACCAACTTAAAATATGCCACTATAAAAGTGATGTCAACAAACCAATTGACTGTCATCAAATACAAAACTAATTAAGATTATTCATTGACAAAAATATTAAAAACGAGTGCCCTGAAATATTACAGTTGTATGTGAAAGAAATTTGATAGAGGTTTTCCCAAATTCGACAACAACCCTAAAAATTTATGCCACATTATCAATAAAAAGTTGGATAGTTTAAAGAAACTTTCCTAAACTATCAAAGACTTATTAAAATTTTGTGATCAGTAGTGCTAGAGCAAAAACTGAGTGTTCTTTCTATTCCCTCTATGAAAATGGTATCACAAAACCATTACCATAGAAAGGCGTTCTAGAAGAACTGCAGAAGGATGTCAAGAAGTTGATTATCAAAAATAACGTCATCTTCCTAAACTTGTGATGTTTTAGTAGTCCCCAGCTTTTTAAAATCTGTAATTTCTCATGACTTCTGAATAAATCCTTGCTTTTGTACCCATTTGTGTATTCTTCTCAACCAGGCCCCCCAGGTTGTAAAACTTAGCCCTGCCCCTGGGGAAGCCACACTCCTTTTCTATCGTCAAAATCCCAGCCCATTTCTCCCCGGGCAGAGCCATGCTGCTGTGTGATGTCTGTTTGTCCGTCCCGTCCACTAGACTGGCCACCCCTCGCAGACAAGCAAGCTCCTTACCCGTCTTTGAACCTCCAGGGGCTGCTCGGTACCTGCTCACGCATCAGGTGCTCAGGAAATACTTGATGATGCGTGAGTATATGTACAAACAGATGTGTGAGAGAATACTGAAAAACAACCAACTGGGAACCTGCCAGTCTGCCAATACCACTTTTATTTTCAGAGTGCAAGTTACAGACTATTGACGTTGAGTTCAGCTGAGACAAAACAGCCTTAAGAACTTCCCAGTGCTGAATGCTGATGCAAACCCGAAGCAGCTGCAAAGCCAGCGAGTCCAAGGGCACCAAAACATTTCCTCCCCAGAGAGAACTTCTGGTTAAAAGACAAAAACAAACCACAACCACCACAAACAAAAGCAAGTGGATAAAAGAAAGCAAATGAAAACTGCTCTTCTCCATTTATACCTCCCCACGCCCAATTATCCCTATTTCAGTCCTGTGTGTAGATCCACGTGGCTTGTCTGTCTAATTACGCGATTGCGTGCACGGCATAAGAAAGGGAAAGGCAGCACTCAGCACCTTGTGACAAGCCGGGTCCTGGAATGACAGGACATTGCAGCCTGAGATACCAGTTTGGCATCCAAAACATTTCCTCGAAAATGCAGCTCCGGATTATAATGAAAAAGGCTTGCATGAAGAATTTGAACTCTACTCACTCATGGATTTCATCTCATTCCATATTTCCAAGTTTCTCTTATGAGGAAAATAACCTATTAGGAAGGGATTTCCCTGATAGGATTCCCCACACCTGCTTTGTTCTGCAGCCGCCTGGGCCTCTGCAAACGGACACTGCTCTGCTCTTACCAAGGAAGTTCCCTGTTGTTGACATGGGAAGGAGCTGCTCAGTGACCTTTCCACGAGTGCCCCTCTCTCTCTCCCTAGTTCTGTAACTTGGCATCAACCTAAGCTGGGGGTATTGGAAACTCCATTCTGACCCCCTACCAACATGCTGCTTCTTAATCTTTTTTGAATCAGGGAATTTCTTGAAAATCTAAAAATTTGCTCCCCAGAAAAAAATTCACAAACAGAAATAGGCTCAGCATTTTGCACGCTTTTCAGACCTTCCTCCACCCCTTCACAGTTTCCACGGAGCCCCATCTGGAAGCCCTGCTGTGGACTGGACTGCGGCCCCCAGAAGACATGCTTGGTCCTAAGCCCCAGCCCTGTGGGTGGGAGCCTGTTTGGGAAAAGGATCTTTGAAGGTGTAGCCAGGCGAGATGAGGCCAGACTGGATGGGGGTGGCCCTAACCCAGTAGACTGGGGGCCTCGTAAGAAGAGGCTGTGTGGACGCGGTCGGTAGAAGACGGGGTGGGGAGAGAGGGAGGGAAAGAGGGAGGGAGAGAGGGAGACAGAAGGAGAGAGGGGGATAAAGAGAGAGAGGGAGAGGGAGACAGGG
>JAQZBX010047399.1:0-20479 GCA_029593785.1 Cabassous unicinctus
TATAGATTACTAGGAAATAGAAGGTAGGTTGAGAATGGGAGCTAATGCTTAACGTATGTAGCATTATTAATAAGGTTAATTGTAAAAGTGTGGAAATAAATAGCGTTGAGAGTAGCACATTATAATAAGTATAACTGACACTGCTGATTTATATATGTGATTTTGGTTGAAAGGGGTAGTATGTGGAAGTAAATGTCAATTGAAAGGAAAATAGAGAATAATCTTGGTACTGTATAGCATAATGATTTCAATGGTGGGTGAAGACTGTAGTTACTGTTATATAGAATGCTTTTCTTTTATAAAGTGCTAAGAATATGGTGATACATGGGAAAATTACAACTAATGGAACTTATGGATTATAGTTAACTGTAATATTATAGTATTTTTGCAGCAATGGCAAGAAGGTATTTTTTCAATATGAAGGCACAATAAGGGGTATAAAGGGGTATGAGATTGTTCCCTTTGGAGTAATGAAAACATTCTAAAATTGAGGTGATGACAGCACAACTCTGTGATGAAATTGAAAGCCACTGAGTGTACACTCTGAATGGACTGTACAAAGTATGGGAGTGTATAACACTGGGAATCCAGTGGCACATGATGGACTGTAGTTAACAGGGCAAATAGAATGTTTTGTCCTGAATGATAACAAATATATAATATAGGGTGTTAATAATTGGGTAGGTTGGGGGGAAAATACACTAAATGTAAGATATGGGCTATAGTTAGTGGTAATATTTTGACGATGCTCTTTCATAGTTTGAAACAAATGTTTCACAATAATGCAAGATGTTGGTAATGGAGAGATGTACGGAAGCCTTATATGATGATATGCATGCTTATTTGCATAGTCAAAAATTCTACTATACATTTATTGTATGTTCATATATGAACAATATACTTCAATTTTATTTTTAAAAAAGAAGTGGTTATATAAAATATACTTTTAAATCTTGAATTATCAAATGGATGTCTTTGTCTATTATTAAAACATCATTTAAAAGACAAAAAATATGCTAACTGAAAGCATAAATTATTCAATGCTAAGGGACATAATTCAACTGTAATCTAATTCTAACACCACTATTGAAAACACTCTTGAAATATTCTGCAAAGACCAATATGCAAATTTAGTGATTATACCATTCTAACAAGCTAAATCCTTTTCAGATTCCTTTTTAAGCATGAAAAAAGTGATTATGGAAATATAGGCTGTGCAGTTACCTTCCATAAGATCCTGTAGATCTACTACTTTTAAACCAAGATCTTAAAATTTGTCATTGTTCTACAATACTAGTTAAAAGCTTACAACATGAATAACAAAATGATACACTGTTTGATCATTTTATTGGGAATAAATTAACTGTCCAATGCTTATTGTAATGCCTTTTCAATTTTTAACTTACCAGTCGAACACTTCTTAGAAGTAACGTTATTCCAACTATGGCCATTCCAGTACTGATGCTCTATAGAAAGAGATTTAATGATTAATTCTGACTAATTATTATTCACAATAGTACTAATTATTAGGGGAAAAAAGAAGACTGTCATCCCTATATCTAACTGTTCAAATAACACACATATTTAATTGAAGGGCTACCTCTTGCAAAAAAAACTTTTTTTTCCACCTGCCTGTTAATCTTCCCTTCTTTCAACTTTCACAATACTTCCAATCTGTTCTAAACAATCTCCCATGCAAAGTAATTACATACATATATAAAAATGTGTCTTTCTCTACTGATTGTATTACTTTAACCATTGAGTTCCTTGACTGCACACTTCTTGTGCAACGCCCAGAGTAACTCAAATAACCCTGAGTCCATGGTGGGAACCTAAATTATTCGGTAGAAAACCTAACCGGTAAAACCTTAAAAATAGCAGTTAAGAAAAATATTTGGGTAAATGGTTGGGAAACCTTAGTGATGTTTTTAAAGTACTTCATTTAAACTGAAATAAACATCAAAGGAGTTCAATTTAAAAATAAGAATCCTGCAACTTCCTCAAAAAGTGTGACAATATAACATATTTTCTTTCCTTCAGTAAATATAAGTAGGTACATAAGAAATGAAGTTGAAAATATACACAAGAGTACATTCTTTGGGTTCTGTGGTTAGATTATTTGGAATAATATAGCTGTGTGATAACTTATTCCCCCAGGGGTCATTTTTAAATTTGAAATAGCCTGTACGTTCACTCCTGCTTACATGGAAGAAACAAGAGCTTGTCAATTAACATACATAGGTCTACCATTCATTAATAATACAAATATTAGTCTAGCACTTACTAAGTGGCAGGCATTACTTTAAGGACTAGAGCTACAATGATGAATGAAACCATACATGGCCCTGCCCTTGTATTGCTTGACTAGGGAGCAAAGAAGTAGCTCATCCTACCCAGTTCCTCAGCAGAATTTAACAAAGTTAATCACTCTTTCCTTCTGGAAACATTCTCTTCACTTGGCCTCTGGGACATCTCCTTTCCTGATTTTCCTCCTCCCTCACTGTCTGCTCCTTCACAGTGTTTGCGGACTTCTTCTCGCTCCCATATTCTAAATGTTACAGAGTGTCTCAGGTCCCAGTTCTAGGCCTTCTTTCTGTAGCTTTTCTCTCTTACTCCAAGATGTCATCCAAGACCATAGCTTTAAATAATACTTAAGGTTTATGGGGCTCACTGTGAGTTATATGTCCAGTTCTGACTTCCCTTCAACACATTCTCCCATATCCAGCTTCCTGGACCCTTAGAAGTTTAATGAGCATCTTCAATTTCACACATCTGGGTTTAGAAGTCTAATAGGCATCTTCAAGTCCACAGGTCCAAAAATGTTCTCTAGATTTGCCCAAATTACTTACCCCAACTCTTTCTCCATTTCAGCAGCTATCACCACCACCCACCCAGCGACAGTCCCCTTGATTCCTCTCTGTCTCGCACCCGGCACCCAATCCTACTACTGCCGGTGGTCCTAGTCACCATCCTCTCTCCTGGACGACTGCAGTCATGTAGAAGAGCTCCCTGCTTCCTCTCCTAGAGCTCTAGGGCATAAAGCCTAGTATCCGCTCAGCAGCCAGAGTGATCTTTTAAAACATAATCACATGTTCCTCCCCTGCTCAAACTCCAGTGCCTCTCACCTAATTTAAACAACACCCCAAAACCTCTCTTCCAAGGCCTACAGGACCTGCTCTCACTGTATCTCTCCCGTCGGCCCTCCCCAACTGTTCTAACGGATCTGCTGGAGCACCTAAGCTGCGCGAAGTAGTCCTCTCTGCGGTGTCCCTAGAGCCCAGCAGACTACCTGCAGGAAATTGGGAACACGCGACTCTCGCGATGTCGCCCTCCCCGGCCCACACCCCCGCGGGCCTCAGTCCCTCAATAGCGCTGCCGCCCACGGCCTCCCTGGGACCGGTCTCCCTCTGTCTCGCTCCGCGCAGCCCTGCGCCCACCACCGCCGGGAAGGCGGGACTGCGGTACCCGGACGAGGCGCAGGTGGTCGTCTGCCCACTGAGAGATCTGCGCCACCACATTGGGCGCCGCTCGGTCCCGGGCCGGCGTCGGCGGGGAGGGCTCTGCGGGCAGCCCCGCCATGTTCCCGGCCTCGCGTGAGCCTGCTCGGCGCTCCTCCCGCAGCAGGGGGCGCCGCGCTCCTCCCGCAGCAGGGTAGCGGGGGCATCCGCGCTCCCCGGGCGGCAGGGGGCTCTGCACGCGGACGGACAGCCGGGTCCCGTTCCCGGCAGCCTCGCGGTAACTCTGCGACAACCAATTAGCTCCTACCGTCAGCTGCGGGCGGTCCTCCCAGCCCCAGTTGTAAGAGATCTTAATAGTGACCCCCTCGGCGTTTATTCTGGGTTTCTCACAGCGCGGTTGAGCTCTGTGGAGCAGGCGTAGGATTAAGGGATTCCCGGCCCCCACTTCTGGAGTGATTATCAGGTTGTGACTTCAAGTGATCCAGCCGCAGTTTGGTTTCTCCACGTGTCACATGAGAAAGGGAACTGAAATAATTCATTCCTTCTAAATGTTCCCAAATATAACAATATGCAGATTCCTTATTGTTTGAATTGTGCTTTTAAGTTTGCGAGTTGCGTTGTTAGCCTAATATGGAATGCTCTAAAAATCTTTCAACTGTTTATTGGCTAAATGTGGAAGCTGTTGTATTCAAGAATCAAGGGTTAATATGTTTTAAAATAAAGTGCAGAACAGTGCATATGATATAGGTAACATTTATGTAAAAACAAATTCTCTGTGTGTGTACCGTGAAAGGCAATGCAAGAAACCTTTAACAGTGATTATCCATGGGGAGAGGGAAAGAGGGTAGGAATGGGAGGAAAGCTTCACTGTCTGCCAGCTCTATCCAAATAGAACATCTTGCAATGATGAAAATGTTCTATATTTGCATATCCAATACAGTAGCCAATGGCCACACATGACTGCTTTACTCTTGAAATGTGTCTAGTGCAACTGAAGAACAAATTTTAATTTATTAATTTTACTTAATTTAAATAGTCACATGTGGCTAGTGGCTTCCTTATTGGACAGCACAGGTATACTTTTGGAACTTTTTTTATGTCAGGATTACTATGTACCAGAGGCACTCTGCTAAGTGCTTTTCATTATAATTTCCTTGCTCTTCACAGCAACCTTGTGAGGTAGATGTTATTATTAATCCCAACTTTATTGAGGAAGTATGCAGAGTGATTAAGCAACATAGCCAAGGTCCTCTGGCCAAGAAGTGGTGAGCTGGGATGTTGTACTGGGATTCAGCTCAGCTCGTTGGCTCAGGCTGTGCATTTAACCACAACACGGCTTCCCATAAAGACAATCAGCTAAATCTCAAAAAATCCCTATGCATTTCCAGTGCCGTTGTAATGCATATGCTATAGGGGGAAATCCAACTAAAAAGATACACCATAACCAAAATCTTTAATCAATATTACAACTAAAAACAAAAGCCCTGTATATTAATAGTATTGTATAGCTTTAATTAATAACGAAATAAGATTTCTTCATGGGCAGTCACTTGCCTAATTCCTTTCCTTTTGCTTTTCTAAGGCCCTGTATCTCTTAACTCCTTTCTGCTCCTACTGTTGCTGTCCTAGCTAAAGACTGTTGAGTTCATTCTCCCTACTTTCCAACCCAAAGAGTTTCTTCTGTGCTCCAGATACCCCACTGGATATCTCCAAGGCTGCCAGATTTCTCGAAGTGTCCTTCCTAATAATATTTAAATAAAAATATTGCATCACTTCCCCACTCACCATTGATGTGAGAAGTGTGGTGCCTACCCTAGGACTTCTGAAGATTAATCTGAGATTTAACATTCTTCTGTGTTGGCTCTTCAAAGGAACCCTGCTCCTTTTTTCTCCTGGTAACTTAGAACACCCTGGATATGCTGCTTTTGTTACTAAGCCAAGGGGTATTCAGGAAAAGCCAATTCACTGTCCTGTCTCTTAATTTTCCACAGTACAACGAACATAAAGGTTTTGTCTGTAACAGACTTTTAGTGGAAGTTTGGTATTAAATAGGTAGAATTACCATTTTTTAAAAATTGACTTGATGCTAAATGTGAATGTTCCCAGAGACCAAAGGGAAAAAAAGTCGAATCCTTATTGGGGACCCCTCACAAACACACCCCAGGTTCTAGCCTTGATTCCCAATTTCAGAGTCAACCATCCTATTTTTCTTACACACCATGTAATTCAGGACCAGTAAGTAAGATCATGTCTTCCTTGCTCCCCAAACCATTATGCCCCTCTCACCCTCCTCAGGACTGTCAGGGATGATCAGGGCTATCGTCATCTATTGTTCAGTCCTTCTATTTGCTGAAAACTTTAGCATCTGACTTAATGTCTTTTTCTTGATCTTAACTCTTCTCTTTATTCTGATCTCTTAGTTGCTCGACTTTCACATGCCCAATGACCTTTCCTTTCACCCCACTTTAGCCATCCACTTCCATGGCCACACCCCAGGTCTTGTTTTCACCACAAATTACCATGTTCATAAGCACAGCCCCTTAACCCCATTCTTCTGTTCTGGATCACTTATTTTTTTTAGTACTGCGTGTGGGCCAGCTCTCTGCGCAGGCCAGCTTGCTGCGTGGGCCAGCTTGTCTTCACCAGGAGGCCCCGGGAATTGAACCCTGGACGTCCTATATGGTAGGCAGGAGCCCAATCGCTTGAGCCACATCCACTTCCCTGTTCTGGCTCACTTTTGAAACTATCCCCCCTAGCAATAATTCTTTGAGCTTATTAAGATTGTCAATCCACTGAACCACTATGTTCAATTCCTTAACCGCCCCCGCCCCCAGTCTTCAGTTCCCATCTTATCTAGTTTAGACTTCCTAGTTTATCATTATACTCATTCCCTTGAAAATATCCTCAACTCCCTTGCCCCTCTTCCTCCTTTGCACTGGTCTGGCAAAACCCTGACAATGGATTTGATACCCAACCTTCACCAAACAGCTAAGAGACCTGTAGAAAATCAGCCATTCAAACAGAATGGTGCCACTATATATTCTTGAATTTTTATCTGAAAATTTTTGCTGGCTAGCAGACAATATTTCTCTTCCTTTCCCCAGTATCTAAATCAGACCTTTTTTCCATCCTTCCCCTACATTCCTCACTTTCAGCTGATAACCTTCTCTCATACTTCACTGAGAAAACAAGTTATCAGATAGGTGTTTCCTAATCTTCCTATCACCAAATCCTCAAACATACAAGTATCTGTAGCCACCATATTCTTTCCTGTTACTAACAAAGAAGTATCCATCCCCAATTGAAGGATAGTTTCTCATGTGTTTTGGGGTCCCAACGTTCTTGTGTCTTGTTAAAAATGGCCCTCCTTCAGTTATCCTCTTTCTCTTCTGCATGATTAAGCTCTCCCTTTACTGGATCATCCCTGTTATCAGTCAGCGTTCGCCAGAGAAACAGAACAAATGGGAGAGGGAGAGAGAAAGGCAGAGGAATAGAGGTTATTTTAAGGGATTGATTGGCTTACAAGATTGTGGGGGCTGGCAAATTCAAATTTTATAGGGCAAGCTGGCTAGCTGGAGACTTGGGCAGGAGTTGAAGCAGAATTTCTTCTCCGGGAAACCTCAGTTTTTGCTTTTAAGGTCCTCAACTGATTGGATGAGGTCCACCACATTACCTAGGATAATTTCCTTTGCTTAAGGCCAACTGATTGTAGATGTTATCCATGTCCACAAAATACCGTCACAGCAACAGCTAGATTAGTGTTTAATTAAATAACTGGGCACTATAGCCGACTCAAATTGAAACATAAAACTAACTAGATTAGCATTCAAACATGCTCTGGCACCTAAAATAAAAAAATAAAAAAACTTCTTCAACTTTACAAATCTCTTTCAGCTACTATATTTCTCTTCTCCCCTTTATAGCTAAACTTCATGAAAGTGAGTTTTATGGGTTTTTTATTCACACTTGGATCTTTAATACATCTGGAATTTACTTGTGCATACAATAGCTAGTTTTGTTTCTTCCATGTGGAATTGCCAGTGTCCCTAAATAATTTTTGACTAGTCCATTCTGTCCACATTGACCTGCAAATAACACCTCTCTCATAAATCAAGTATCCATACAACTATAGACCATGGGTCTATTCTGGAAGATTATGTTTCATTGTCATGTTTGTCTATTGTGTGCCAATTTCATATCATATTATGAAGACTTTATAAAGCTCTTGATATCTAATCGGGCAAGTTTCTTGTCCAGCCTACCCTTTTTCTCAAAAAAAATTTTGTTTAATAATGTTATCCCATTTAGTGTATTTGTTCATCTTTGAGGTCGACCCACACTCTTTTTATTATTATCACTATGTATTTATTGATATTTACTGGAGTAAGTTTCTCCATCCTATTCTTCAAATTTGCTTCAGAAATTCATCCATACCAATGTTGCTTTGTTCCCACCACTCAGCTGAAACTCTGTCAATACTACCAGTGGCCTTCATATTGCCAAATCAAACAGACATTTTCCTGTCATTATTTGACTTCTCAGCTGTTGATCATTCATTCCTTCTGAGCCACTTCTCTTGTGTCCCACACCACCAGGTTTTTCTAATTTCCTCCCACCTCTCTGAACATTCTTGCAAACTCGTCTTCCTCTTCCTAACCTCTAAATGTTGATCTTTCTTAGAACTGACTACTAGGCCTTCTCTTTCTACACTTTTCTCCTGGAGCCATCTCAATCATTCTCATACTCTTAAACACCAATTTATATGCTGATAGTTCCTGATGTTATATCTCTACTACAGACCTCTCCTCTGAGTGCTAGATTTCTATATCCAACTACTAAATGGACATTTCCATTTCAGTCTTTCATAAGCATCTCAAACTAATCTATCTAAAATTGAACTCTTGATTTCCCACCCTCAAAATGTTCACTTTCAGTCTACCCCAACTGTGTAAATGTCATCTTGAGCTACCCAGTTGCTTAAGCCAGAAACACGGTAGTCTTTTTCCCTCCCTTTCCCTCCCTACAACACACCCCCACCACTTGAATCCATGTCAGGAATTCCTATCAATTCTATATCTAAAGCATGTTTCAAAGCTATGAATTTGCCCCATCTTCATTACTAGTCAGTGCTAGCTGAGATCAAGTTTCACTTTTTCATCTTGTTTCCCTCAAATGCAATTGCTATATTGGAGAGAGAATGACTCTTAAAAATATAAATCAGATAGGTCACTCTCCTGCTTCTACTATACATATTTTTAGAGCAGCTGTAGTTTTACAGGAAAATCATGTAGAAAGTACAGAGTTCCCATATGCTACCCCCTCACATGCAGTTTTCCCTATTTTGCATTAGTGTGGTACATTGATTACAAATGATGAACTAATATGAGCCATATTATTATAATTATATTATTAACTGAGGTTCACAGTTTAAATTTAGGTTCATTCTTTGTGTTGTGTAATTCTTCGGAATTTTAAAAAATTTATTATGTTAGCATATGTAAAACATAAAATTTCCCATTTTAACCACTTTCAAGTATACAATTCAGTGATGTTAATTACATTCACAATGTTGTGCTACCATCAATACCAACCATTACCAAACTTTTCTATTGCCCTAAACAGAAACTCTGTGGCAATTAAGCATTAACTCCTCACTCTTATCCCAGCACTATAGGTTCTAATTCTATGAATTCACTTATTTTAATTACTTCCTATAAGTGAGATCATACAATATTTGTCCTTTGTGCCTGGCTTGTAATCACTCAATATGATGTCAACATTCATCCATATTATAGCATATATCAGAACTTCATTTATTTTCATGGCTAATAGTCCCGTGTGTATGTGTGTGTGTGTGTGTACCACATTTTGCTTATCCATCATCCCTTGATGGACATTTGGGTTGTTTCCACCTTTTAGCTACTGTTAATAATGCTGTTATGAACACTGGTTGAACACTGGTGTGCAAACATCTCTTCAAAATCCTGCTTCAATTCTTTTGGGTATATACCTAGAAGTGGGATTGCTGTGTAATATGGTAATTCTATACTTAACTTTCTGAGGAACTGCCATATACCTGATTTCAAGGCTTTGTGGTATTGATTTAGGGATAGACTCAATCAATAAATGGAACAGACTAGATAATCCAGAAATGCAGAGCCACAAAAATATGCCCAACTAATGTTAGACAAAGATGCTGTATCAGTCAGGGTTCTTCTGGGAAACAGAATCAACAGGAGAGATCTGTAAATAATATGAGATTTATAAGATTCTCCCATATGTCTGTGGGGATGCACAAGTTCAGGTTCTGCAGGGAGGCTACAAACCAGGGGCTCCTATGAAAGTCCAGTGAAGGTCCTTGATGAGTTTCCTGGAGACACTATCTCTGAATGCTGAAATCACTTCTCCTTTTAGGACATTCAACTGATTAGATAAAACATACTCATTGCTGAAGGCAATCTCCAAGGTTGATCACAGATGTAATCAGCCATCAATGCAGTGAACTCATTGACTAAAGCCCCTAAATGTCCTTATATTACAATTAGCCCAGTGCTTGCTTGACCAAAAACTGGGCACAATCACCTGGCTGAGTTGACACATTAGCCTAACCATCACAGATGCAAAGCAATTTCATGGGAAAGATAGTCTTTCCAACAAATGGTTCTGGAGCCATTGGCCATCTATAGACAAAACAACAAGAATAACAAAAAACTAAACTAAACAAACTAAACTAAACTACACAAACTAAAACTCACACCTTATACAAAAATTAACTCAAAATGGCTGATGGATTTAAACATAAAACATAAAACTATTATATAGAGCTAGGCAAAGATTTTTTAGACTTGATACCACAAACACAATCCATAAAAGGAAAAAATGATGTTAGACTTCATCAAAACTTAAAAGTTTAGCTCTGTGAAAGACCCTGTTAAGAGGATACAAAGGAAAGGTACAGACTGGGAGAAAATATTTGCAAATCACATAATTGACAAAGGACTAGTATCTAGAAAAAATATATTTTTTTAAATCCAATTAGAATTTGGGCAAAAGACATGAACAGACATTTCACTGAGGAGGATATACATATGGCAAATAAGCAATAAGCACATGAAAAGATGTTCAACATCATTAGCCATTAGGGACATGTAAATTATAAACACAATGCAGTATCAGTACACATCTAAAATATGGTGGCGATGTCTTCGGTGCAGGGGGTTGAGATCTGTGGTGACAGAGTGGGGTTGAGTGAGCTGCCGGCAGTCGGGCTTTTGCGCTCCCGGGAAGCGGGCCATATGGCCACGAGCACCCCAGCGCCATGGTAGCAGTCCCCACCGACACATTGTACTGCCTGGCATGCTCCATGAGATGCTCAGAGGCACTGGGTGCTGTCTACCACCTCAAGGGCCGCAGCAATGCCAATCCACTGGCCACATGCCTGGGCCACATGGCCGACGTCTACAGGTACTGCTGTATGAGGATTCCCAAGGAACTCCTGAAAGACTTCTTGCCAGGACCAGTTACCCTGGTGATGGAATGTGAGGAGGAGCTTAACAAGGACCTGAACCCCTTCACCCCTCTTGCAGACATCTGGATTCCTGATCATGCCTTCTTGTAGGACTTGGCCCAGGTGGTTGAGGAAGCTCTTTCTCTCACCAGTGCCAACCTCAGATCCCAGGCCAGTTTTCTGAATGTCCAGGAGTTCCAGGACCTCTGGCCTCAATTGTCCCTGGTCAATTTGGGAGCCATTTGGGGCTGAGCCCTGAGTTTTGCCCTGGTTCAACTGTGGTTGACTTATTTGTGCCTGGAAAGTTTAGCATCATCCGTCCAGGCTGTGCCCTGGAAAGTACTACAGCCATCCTCCAACAGTTCAGGCTACTCCCCTCAGATGAATCCTGCCCATCAAACTCAGGAGGAAAGGGGCACCCAAGGACTGGTGCTGGACACTGTGAGTGTCTGCTGGTGGTTGGCAAGGCCTCACTTGCAGCATGGCTTCCTGAACACAGTAGACCAGGCCCCAGAAGCTGCTGGTTTAGCCTAACACTTGAGGGGAAGCTTATATTTATTATCTTTAATTTCTTATTTCAGTCAAAAGCTGAATGGATAGGTTAAGAACCTTCCTAAGAATGCCTTGCTCAGATCATTTTTTCCTTTTTTTTTAATTGAAAAGTTATTTAAATAACAGATTTGGAGACTAGTAAGAGCCTCCTTGCTGGTGGGAGGTAGTACTTAAGGTCCAAATGAGCTAGAGGTATCATTGTTTCAAAGCCTCAAGTGACCAAAGGCATGGGATTGGACTACTGAAGCTGGAACCAGGTTAAGAGAAAGATTATGGAGCCACAGGCCAAACAATTTCCTCTGAACTAGTGGGGTTGGGGGAGCTCTATAATTGCCTAATGGGGAGCATCATCATTTTGTCAATAGTGGGAAGTCTGTTCAGTTGGCAGGGGCAAGAAGTGAGGGAAGAGCCAAATCAAAGAACACTGGAAAATAAATCTCTACCATCCTTTTCAGCCAGTGGCTTTTCTTATTTATTCTTAAAATAAGTTATTGTTAATTATACCTATAACTCCTTTACTAAAATCCAGTATTTACTCAGCAAGCTTTTATCTTTACTCGTATGTATGCCAAATGTTAAACACAATTATTGTTGGGAATTTGAACTGTTTTTATTTCATATAAAACAATGCTGCTATTAAATGTCTTTGTAAATGGTTTTAAAAAAAAAAATGATGGTGATACACCAAATGCTGACACATGCTGGCAAGGATACTGGATTGCACATACATTGCTGGTGGGAATGTAAAATGGTGAAGCCACCCTGTAGAAGATATGGCAGTTTCTTATAAAACTAAACATGCAACTACTATAGGACCCAGCAACTACTCCTGGGCATTTATTCCAGAGAAATAAACATAAACACCTGTATATGAATGTTTAAGGAAGCTTTATTTTTAATAGCCAAAACCTGGAAACAACCCAGATGTCCTTCAACTGATTAATGGTTAAACAAATTGTGGTACATCCATACCATAGGATATTGAACAACCAACAGAACAAACTAGTGATATACACAGCAACCTGGATGAATTTCCAGATAAATTATGCTGAATGAAAAAGCCAATCCCAAGATGTTATATATGATTCCATTTATACAATATTCTTGAAACGACAAAATTATAAAAATGCAGAACAGATTAGTGGTTGCCAAGGGCTAAATACAGGATGGGAAGGTAGTGAACGTGGTTATAAACGGGCACCCTGAGGGATCCTTATGGTGATAGAAATGTTCTGTATCTTGATTATATCATTGTCAAGATCATGGCTGTGACATTGTTATAGATTTACAAGATGTTAGCATTGGGAGAAACTGGGTAAAGGGTATACCAGATCTCTCTCTATTGTTTTTTACAACTGCATGTGAATCTACAATTAGCTCAAAATAAAAAGGTTAATTGAAAAAAAAAAGATGCTGTGGTAGAGATCATTATAACCCCATTCAATTCACCTTTAAGGCCTCTGAAAAAAAACAGAAGGATCATAAGAGAGGGAACTATCACAAACAATGTTGTAGCCCAAACAGTAGGTGTGATGTGCAGAATGTAGTATATTTCCCAGAACTGATCACCACAGCCCTGGCACATGGTTTGCTGCTATTGATTTGGTGAATGCGTTCTTTTCAGTCCCTAGGAGTTAAGTAAATCAAAGCTTAAAAAGAAGAGGTTAGCAGTACACATTCACCAGGGGCAGTGCTGTCCAGAGCTAAGTGGAATCTAGAACACTTGATAGAGAAAGGATGGAACTGTAGCTTGTCCTTGAAACCTTATTTTTCTCTCTCTCTCTTAGAAATTGTGATTACTTTCTCCCAGTAGAGAAGTGAACTTAAGGAGGGGCACAATTGGATCTGAGCAGATGAATGGACTGAAGCAAAGGCAGTCAGTGTCCCACTCATATCCGTCTGAACTTTCAGTGTGCTCCAGCGATCCAAATGCCAGTATTTGCATATCTTCGCCTGAGGACTCCTTCCACCATAAACTGTGGAAAACAGTGAAGCCTGCACGTATGGCAGTCCAGATGTCCAAGACAATAACATTTCCTGAAAGTAGCCCTCAACTGCTGATGTTACAAAGTTGGTATTAGGTGAAATTCTAAGGTGTGTGCCTTGCACCATTTCCCAGTGGAATTAAACTCCAGCAGCATATTGTGGCAACTGACTTAGTAGCATACCCTTTATTGGCTTCTTCCTATCCATTGTTCCTTGTATCTCTTTGTCTCAAGGTCTGCTTCTGGGAGAACCAAACTCAGACAACACTTTTAAAAAAGTCATTTTTGGAAGATACTAGTGAACTAACTCACTATTGAAAATTTGGAATAAGATTCTTAAATTAATTATGCGTTTTCTATGCAAACTGTATCACAGGCTAACCAAATAGAGGATGGAATGTTTCTCTTTACAGAAGTATTTGAGGTAATAAATAAAGAAGTAATGACAGAATTAGAACATTACAATTTTATAAATCCTCAAGAACTCATGAATCCAGGTATTAAGCATCAGTGGCTGCTAATGTAATGAAATGAGAGACAATCAGACATTGTATATCTCCTGATGTAAGAACATACCACCACCTTAAAAAGTCTTGATTAAGTTTCCAGATTAGTGCTATTCAGAGTGTGAACCATACACCGGCAACATCAACATCCTTTGGAAGCTTGTTAGAAATGCAAGGTATTAGGCCCCACCCCAGATCTACTACATCAAATTCTTTGGGGGTGAGACCCAGGAATCTGTGTTTTAAAAGCTTTGCCAGTAATTCTTACGCACACTAATGTTTGAACTACTGTCTATATACAATTACAATTTTAAAAAAAAGAGAACAGAGGAATACATAAAGCACACTATTGTGTTGCAATAGACAAACACCTTATTCTATTTCTTTAATAAATTACAAGAGAAAAGATACAATGGGAATACATATAGATTAAGAGATTAATCTATACATATACAGTAATCACAACATATGGCCTTTATGTGGCTGTCATTCAAATAAAGTGTAACATATATGTGTAAATTATGAGGAAACATGAAACAAACCCAAATTGGGAGAAATTCAATTGTCAAGGGCATCCAATAGAAAGAATGACTGGGAAACTGTTCCAAATTGAAGGAGACTAAAAAAAACATGAAAAGTAAATGTAATTTATAATCCTGAAGGATTCTGTATTTAGCAAGGATATTTTTGGGCCCATCATCAAAATCTGAATGGATTGTGAAAATTAAATAATATTGCATCAACATGGATTTCCTAAATCTGATGTTTGTGCTGTGGTTATGTAATAAAATGTTCTTGTTTTTTAGGTAAATATATACTGAGTATTAAGGGATATTTAGGCAGGAGCAGATGTAGCTCAAGCAGTTGGGCACCCACCTCCCACATGGGAGGTCCTTGGTTCAGTTACTGGTGCTGCCTAAAGAAGACAAGCAGATGCAATGAGATGACAAATGAACAGATACAATGAGCAGACACAATGAGTAGGGAGTGGGTGTGGCTCAAACAGTTGGGTGCCTGCCTCCCACATGGGAGGTCCTGGGTTTGGTTTCCAGTGCCTCCTAAAGAAGACAAGGAGTCACAATTAGCAGATAATGAACAGACAGACAAGGGAGCCATCTTGGGGTGGGGGGCAGAATAAATAAATTCTTTAAAAAAGGGATGATTAGGGAATAGAGATCTTACGTCTGCAATTTATGCTCAGATAGTCCTGGAAAAAATGTGTGCATATATTATGTGTGGCTAGATAGACAGATAGATATAGAAAGATAAAGAGAATGATAGGGAAAATGGGGTAAAATAATAAAAATCAGGAAATATGGATACATGTGATCTTTATACTATTTTTGCTGCTGTTCTATGAGTTTCAAGTATTTTTAATGCAAAAAAAAAATATGAGCAGGGTAAGTAGTTGGAGATATAGTTGAAGTCAGGTAATGGGTTCATTTTACTACCATTTACTTTCGTATGTTTAAAAATTTCCATAATAAAATATTTTAAATGATTTTTCAAAATCTTTTGTCTTACAGTATATAGGTGGGAAGATGGCAACGAACTAACAGGTAGAACTGAATGCTCTCACAAAAACAATAAAGAGCCAAAAGTTGTCTGAGGGACCTGCTTTGGGGATCAGCAGACCAGGACAGTGTTACACAACTCTCAGGAGGGTGAGGGACAGAGAGACAAAGAAGCTGAAACGACAAACCTAAGTTACCAAGCCCCCGTGGGGACTGGAAAGGGCTCCCCAACCCCACCCTCAAGATTTTAAGCTGGGGTAAAACTCCTGGCTCACTGCAGCCAACTGAGAGGGGAAAAGACATCTTCCTCCCTGTCAGCTAATTCAAGGGAAAAGGGAAGGGAGGTCAAGGTGCTTTTCTTCAGTGAATTCGGCCAGCAGAGACTACTTTGAATCTCCAATGTCGAGATTCAACACATTCAACACAGCAACACAGGAAAGCCAAGACTGAAACACCTCTGTGGAAAGGTGTGTTGACTAGAGCCATCTGCTGGCCTGTCTGGAAATTGCATGGACAAAAACAGTTCATGCTCTCTGTATCCAACCCCTGGGAGAAAATCTATGCACCACTAGAGAGTCTCTAGCTGACTTTGAAAACTTAAACTGGACAATTTTAAAGACTGAGAATAAGTTAAGCCAAATATCAAAGAAGAGCTGTTTAAAAAAAAACAACAAAAAAACACAATAGGCAAGAGAGAGAAATTAGCCATCAGAGTAAATTCACCAACATATTTAGATGCCTAGACATCAGCAAAAGATTACAAGCCATACTAGGAAACAGGAAGAGATGGCCGAGCCAAAACAGCAAACCAAATATCCTGAAGAGACACAGGATTTAATACAATTAATCAGTGATAATCACACAACTCTCCTAAATCAATTTAAAGAATTAAAGAAAATATGACAAAGAGATAAAGGATATTAAGAAGACAATGGGAGAGAATAAACAATTTGAAAGCCTGCAAAGAAAAGCAACAGACCCTATGGAAATGAAAGACATGATGGATGAGATTAAAAATACATTAGAGGCACATAAGAGCAAATTTGAATTGCTTGAAGACAGAATTAGTGATTTCAAAGACAGAACATCTGAACTGGAAAAGACAGGAGAACAGAAAGAGAAGAGAATGGAAAAAATGGAACAGAGTTTCAGGGAATTGAATGACAATGCAAAATGCACAAACATTTGTATTACTGGTGTCCCAGAAGGAGAAGAGAATGGAAAAGGGACAGAAAGAATATTTGAGGAAAAATGACCAAAAACTTCCCAACCCTTATGAAGGACATAAATATCAATATCCAAGAAGGACAACGAACCCCAAACAGAATAAATCCAAATACAGCTACCCCGATACACCTTCTATTCAGAATGATAAATATCAGAAATAAAGAGATGATTCTGAAAGCAGCAAGAGAAAAGCAAAGCATCACATACAAGGGAAACTCAATAAGATTAAGTGCTGACCTCTCATCAGAAACCATGGAGGTGAGAAGAAAATGGTATGATGTACTTAACGTACTGAAAGAGAAAAAGTGCCAGCCAAGAATTGTATCCAGCAAAGCTGTCCTTCAAAAATGAAGGTGAGTTCAAAGTCTTCACAGCCAAACAAAAACTGATAGAATATGTTGCCAAAAGACCATATTTGCAAGAGATACTAAAGGGAGTGCTGCAGCCTGAGTGGAAAGAATAAGGTCAAGAGACTTGGAGAAGGTTTAGAAATTTCTAGAAATTTTTAGAAATTTCTAGAAGATTATTAGAAAGTGTAAACTAAAGGATAAGAAGACAGACAATAGAATGATATGACAACAGAGAGCTGAAGGACAAAATGGATGAAGTAATGTCTTTACAGTAATAACACTGAATGTTACTGGATTGAACTTCCCAATCAGAAGACACAGACTGATAGAATAGATTTTAAAAATGAGCCATCTATGTGTTGTCTACAAGAGACCACCTCAGACGTAAGGACACAAGGTTAAAAGTGAAAGGCTGGAAAAAGGTATTCCATGCAAATAGTAACCAAAAAAAAGAGCTGGAATAGACCAGATAAATGTAAAACAACAACATTATAGTATCTGAACATAATAACTCAGTGCAATTGGCAAATTGTTCCTGTGATCAGTATTCTGTAATTCATTTCATACAAAATAAGTACTTGCTTTTAACTGAGGACAAAAAAAAAACAACTTTTGTCTTAAAGAGGTTAATTCAAATCTATCATAATATTGTAGAACAGTTGTTGTTTTTTACCACTATGAATAGGATTGGTGTATCAGACTGTTTTGTGAAGTTTCTTTTTGTTTTCTAAAAATACACATGTATAAATAATACGTGTGTGTGCACACACACATGAATGTTTTGAGGAGCATCCATTACAAAGAATGACTGGGGAACTGTTCCAGATTGAAGAAATTATTACTTTGCACCCTAACCTGTGTTCTTGAGTGAAAAATGGGCAGCAAAACAACTAGTCCTTCAGGAATTAGAAGTGACATTTGTACACTCTTGAGAGTGAATGTCTCATCATGTCTTGTCACTCCAGAAATACCTTTGAGATCTGCTGACCTAGAATCCCTTGCTCTCATACCCTGTGGCATATCTACAGGGTCAAAACAACCCTGGATAAATCTCTATACCACTAAGACTTTCCTCTTTAGATTCCAAGAATTGCTGTGAAAGTCAAAAAATTAGGTTGACTGGTCCCACTTCAAAATTATACTATCTAAACTTCTAAACTTAGGCTTTGATTCATTTCCAATTGATTCCTTACTATTTATCCCTATCTCAAGTCTTTTTTGTCTTTACAATTGAATCTTTCCACCTGTTTTGTGTGCATGTGCACAAGTGTGTGTGTGGTAGCATATATACACATTTCCCATTTTAACCACTTTCAAGTATACTTGATGTCTTCAAAGTTCATTGATAATGGAGCATGTATCAGAACTTCATTCCTTTTTACAGACAAATAATATTCCATTGTATGTATATATCACATTTTGCTTATCCTTTTATCTGTTGATGGACACTTGGGTTGCTTCCATCTTTTATCAACTGTGAATAATGCTGTTGTCAACATAGGTGTGCAAATATCTGTTGAAGAACCTGCTTTCAATTCTTTCAGGTATATACCTAGAAGTGGGATTGTCAGGTCGTATGATATTTCTGTACTTAACTTTCTGAGAAATCGCCAGGCAGTCCTTCACAGTGGCTGCATCATTTTACATTCCTACCTACAATGCATGAGGGTTCCTATTTCTTCACGTGCTTGCCAACACTTGTTATTTTACACTGTTTTAATAAGAGCCTTCCTTGTGGGTGTGAAGTGGCATATCATTGTGGGTTTGATTTGCATTTCCTTAATGGTTAGTGATATTGAGCATCTATTCATGTGCTTATTGGCCATGGCTTCTTGACTTCAAATCCTTTGCCCATTTTAAAAATTGGGTTGTTTACCTTTTTCTTGTTGAATTGTAGCTTTTTATACATTATAGATATTAAACCCTTATCAGATATATGGTTTCTAAATATTTTCTCCCATTCTGTAGGTTTTCTTTTGCTTTCTTGAAAATGTACTTTGATGCACAAAAGTTTTTGATGACTTGACACTCATGTCAAATATCCATTTCCCATAGATGTGAGGGTTTATTTCGGAATCCTCGATTCTGTTCCACTGTTCTATTTATCTGTCCTTGGGCCAGTACCACATTGTTCCTCTATTTTTTTTTTTTTTTTTTGACCCTACCTTTTATCAAAGGTATCTGGCAAAATTTAATTTCAACTTCTCTCCCCTCCCCACCAACAGATCTCCATATCTTCTCATATTCTCCTCTCCAGATTCAGAGGATGATGAAATGTCTCTTTTGACAAAAACTCTAACCCTTTAAAAATAATTATTTTAATAAATGGTCACTATTATGAGGAAAAGTATTTCAAGTATAGAACATGACATGAACTAAGGGACATAAATAGGAAATAGGAATATTGGTTCAAGAGTGAAGAGCTTAAACTACTCCATGTGGAGTATGTCATTGTTTTGGGAGTTAGTAGAGATGGTGCAAAAGTTTCAGGGTAGAATAACACTAGGCTGTGAAGCAGGCATTCAGCATAGGTGAGTTGGTGCTGAGAGCACAGCATTAGCAATTTAGAGTGTGGACTCTGGAACCAGATTACCCTAGTTGGAATCAGATTCTGCTATTTACTAGCAGTTTGACCTTGGACAAATTACTTACCTTCTCCATGCTTCTATTTGCTCTTGTATAAAATGAGAATTACAATGATATCTACCTTTTAAAATTATTGAACCTCCTTCTGGATTGCATTTTGAAAGAACCCTATAATAGTTTAGTAAGTAATATAGATACAAGTTTCACAAACTGAGAGTAAGGAAGGACCATCAGAAGGTGACTGCACAATTCTAGATTGACAGGCAGTAGTAGGCACCTCAAATAAAAATACTTTGATATTCACCAGGAGGAATATGAATTACATAACAAAATGCCAACTTTTAACTTTTGTTCTTGTTTTTATCAGGACTAGAAGAGAATAATGAAGAATACATGATTTAATTTTTTATAGTAATGTTAAATTTTTTAAAAGGCACGATTCATCCTGCCTTCTCCAGAATTTTCCCCTACGAACTGCCCACTTTTTCTTTTGCAACCATTTCTTCTTCCTCACTGACTGAACTCAACAGAATGCTCAAGTCTCAACTCCTTAGGGGAAAAAAAAATTAACAAGTCACTATTCACTGATACTGTCTTTTTTTTTTTTGGTGCATTTGTCTTTTTTTTAAGATGCTTTAGATTACATAAATGTTACAAAAAATATATAAAGGATTCCCATATGCCCCCCTCCTTCCCCCTCCCATACTTTCCCACATAAACAACATCTTTCATTAGTGTGGTACATTTGTTACAATTGATGAACACATATCGAAGCACTGCCACTAACCATGGAC
>JAQZBX010047400.1:0-20478 GCA_029593785.1 Cabassous unicinctus
GTTAGAAACTCATCCCTCGTGTAATTATCACAGCAACTCTATGAAGTGATTGTTATTCCCACTTGAAATGTGAGGAAATGGGAAGCTTAGAGAGGTAAAATGATTCCCTCAAAGTCGCAAATCTAATAAGTGGTAAAGCCAGTATTCAAAGCCCGTATGTCTGACTTCAAAATCATTGAGGTTAAAATTGGAATAACAGGTAATATACTTTACTTTGCTGATATATCTTCAATTTCCAGTTTAGTTTTTGAGGTAGTTATGTTTAAAGTATTTCTTGTTGATTTTTCCTTGTTTAGAGATGCCAGGGAGCCTCTTCTCTTAAAAATAAAAACAAAGGACAATTCAAAATCTAAACCCACTTCCGTGGGGAAGTTTTTATCACCAACGTGAGTGAAATTTGCTCACTGCCTAGGACTGCAGCTCTTCTTTATGACTGTAAGGACTTGCTCTTGCGGCATTTTAGCCTAGCTCACTCTTACCTGCCTGAAGAGATGAAGACTGAATGCTAAGTCCCATATTCTTTTTGTGGTGAATTAAACAAGTAGTAAATCTAGGGGAGAGATATGCTTATCTTCTTGGGAGCTGCTGTGCTATATGGTTGTTCCAAATTGAAAAGTAGAATTCCACAAGGCAGTAGTTTTACTGAGAAGTTCTCTCTGCTAATTCTCAGATGTAGAAGTCTGTGTTCAGATGAACATGTTCAGGAAGTACTAAATACCTGAGTTGACTGTCAATCGCTGTCACCATCTAGGAGAAATCCAGGCTCGTCTCTGTGGGTAAGGTAACCCTTAACTTTATGATTTGTATAATTAAAATTTCACTTTAAACTGGGTATTAACTTACAGCTTGGGACTGAATTATTTCCCAAGTTTCAGTTTCCCTATTAAGGAGAGAAAGAAATTAAAATGGTTTTAAGTACCACAAAGACGAAAGGTTTCTTTAAATACTACTGATCAACTTTTCAGGTAATGTGTTATGTCTCCTTTATTAGAAAAAGAAAAAAATCTTAATTGATCTAATTAATTGGAAGAGCTCAATGTAGACAAAGTTTCATTAAATACAATTAGAGCAAATACTAAGGGAGAAAATGGAATGTGAGTTGATGCATGTGTGAGAAGAAAAGGAAAGAATTAGATTCATGTAAGAGTTTAGAAATAAAGAAAAGTGCAGGCGGGTATCTGCTCAGACTTCTTAAATACCTTCAAGTTACAAAATTAATGAGGGAAGGGAATTGCTCAGTCTCAGATGAGAGAACAGGAAGCCATGGCCTGAAGCTATGGAAGGAAAGTTCAGGCTAGCTGTTACGAAACATGGTGCATTAGAAAGAACATTTAGTAGTGAAACATATCCCCAGGAAAGTGACTGTGAGGCAACAGCAGCAGAAATATTACATAACCAGTGAGGAAAGATTATGTAACACACAGGCATAGCCTTAGATGGTCATCCTACAGAACAAGGGGCTTCTGTGGTGCTTTTGCTGAAGTCAGTTTTCAATTATTTTTGTGCCTTTTGTGTTTTAAGGACATCTGACTTGCTATTATGCTCAAACTCCATGCGTGATATCATTTAACTACAGCAACTTATGCATTAAGTACGTCTATTGCCCTGTTTTATAGATGAGGTAAATGAGGCCAAGAGATATTAAGTGACCCACTCAGCTCACACAGTTAATAAAGGCAGAGCCAGGATTTGAAGGCAGAGTCTGTCGTATGATACATATGCACGTACCCACCATGGGGCTATAGAGCGTCGGATGTTGAGACAGTAGAATATTTTTAAACATAAATGATTTGTATTCTTCAGCGTAGCAAGGCCTTAGTTTGTCTTTCTTCCTGGAATTGCCTAAATTCAGAGAGTTTTAAATGAAAGCAAAATACAAAACAGGTTTATGATGCCTTCTCATTGCTCAACAGACTTCCAAAATGGCCCCAAAACAAAGCAACAAGGGCTGGATGAGAGGTGTTTGATCTCTTTCTTCCTGTCACCCGGGTCGACTTCTTGCCTTTCCTCTGCTTTGAAGCATCTATTATAAAGATAGTTATGGCAGGTCATAGGCAAGGGTCATCCCTAATGCTTTGTTTTGTGGAGTTCTCAGATAATGCTAGTGCTGAAGTGCTCTGAGTGACAACAGAATTATCAGAGAAAACAAGAATACACATTTTGCAGTAAGGCATAGGAAGTTATCTTTGGAGACATTTTTCTCAGCTGCATCTTTTAACATTCCCCCTCCCCCGCCCCCAAAGTCTCCAGCCAATCTGAAAGACCTTCCACTGCTTGTTTTTTTTATTTTTTTTATTTTATTTTTATTTATTTATTTATTTTTTAAGATTTATTTATTTACTTTATGCATTTTAAACCCCCCCTTCCCCGTTTTTGCTGTTTTGTGTCCATTTGCTGGGCAATTCTCTGTGTCTGTTTCCTGCCATCTCTTCTCATCCTCCTCCTCCAGTCTTCACCAGGATTCGATCCTGGAGACCTCCGATGTAGGAGAGAGGTGTTCTGCCATCTGCGCCACCTCGGTTCCTGGTTTTCGGAGCATCTCGTCTTGACTCTCCCCTGCGTCTCTCTCCTGTTACGTCATCATCTTGCTGCATGGCTCTCGGGGCCTGGCGGCTCACTGGCACACAGAGCCTGGCAGCCCATGTGCCTTCTGTATATATGTTTTTTTATTTTACCGGGAGGTCCCAGGGATCGAACCCAGGTCCCTCCATATGGCAGACGGACGCCCAACCATTTGAGCCACATCCGCCCCCCTTTTTTATTATTTTATATTTTAAATTTTTTATTTTTTTTATGTTACAGCTGAACGGAGCTTACTTTGCAAATGGACACTGAGAATTTTCCTCAGAAGCAAAGTCTTGGCTTATACTAGATACGTGGACAACTTCGTGCTGCAGCCAATTTAACCTTCTCCCCAGAAGACTCTGCTCATCTCCTTTTTGAACAAAGCAGGTGAATTGAACCCCAGTCTGACAGAGTTCCAAGACCATAGAAAAGTAATGTTTTCCACTCAAAGAGGATATCTCATTAGGGGAGCAACTGTAACATTTAAATATATTATCAGGATATAGCAGGCCATTGTTAGCACTGAAGCCCAACATTTATCAATATTTCCATAGTCAACTTATATGTTGTGACAAAACTTTGTTTCAAAACATGAGTATATAATTCAGATCAGAATTTGTCCTAAGGTATTTTATCAGGCTGATCAAAAGTAGATGCTAGAAAGTCTTCACTTCACACTTAACTGTAACCTTGGAAAATAGCCTCCTTAGGATCATTTGAGAAGACACAGCATAAGACCCATTAATTACAAGCATGTCCATTTATGCCAGTGTGAACACATGCACTCAGACTTGATCCCAACAAAAAGTTAAGCAAAATATACTTGAAATAAAATATTCACTTTTATGAGGCCAATTAATAACTTTTTCAGGGTTTCAGTTACTCTGTGGCAAAATACTAGTTCTAGGGCATTAGGTGATAAACTAGTGCTCTGGAAGAGGGAATTTAGCCAGTATGTTGAGTCCTTAGTATTTACTGAACTCAGATCATATCATTATTAGATAGATCAAAAATAGATATTGATATACATATTAATTATTTTCAAGTCATGGGGGTATATATTGTATTGCAATACATACTGGCAAACTTTTGATTTATTAAAGATATGGGAATAAATCTAGACAAAACTATTAGATTAATATAATAGTATAAGCAGAATTAATTATTTCTATGCATGGGGTAGAAAAGCCTAGACCACTTTCTGAAGTATAGTTATTCAATATTAATCAGAATAGTACTGGTTGTTTTTCAAAGGAAAGAGACTGGAAAATTATTTGTACTGAATAGAGAAAACTTGAATGTCCTCAAATAATATGCAAAGCTCATTTTCATATATTTTTCATTTTAAATTCAAATGCTATGAATAAATATATTTTAATACGAATGAAAGAGTCATGGTTATCCTTTGTAAGGATCCCTGAACAGGTCTGTAGTTGTTATAAAATGACAACTTAAAGAAGTGCAGTTATAGCCTTGCTTCTTACCCAATGCTTTTAATAGTAAGATTTACTTGCAGCTGACATCCCTAAGGGAAACTATATAATGTCACTTCTTCAATGTAATGATTGTTGTTGAAAGAGTACAGGTGAGAAAAACAAGGTGGGGACCACACAGCCTTCCCACTCTTCTAGTGCAGACCAAATGTGGGGCTGCCAGGCTCTTCCCTGCCAAGGATCTGCAGACCACGGATCCTTCAAGATCAGAGAAGGGAGGTTGAGGGAAGGGTTGCAGTGCAGGGAAGGGGTCAGTGCTGCCTCTGCAGGGGTGTCAACTAATGAACTCTTAATGGAGACGCATGTACTCACAACCCGGACACTCTCAGGTCTGTAAGGGGCAGGGAGATGGCATCCAGTGGACTTAGCCTGAGTGATGTCTACAGAAAGGCACTGATGTTTGGCTCACTTATTTCTACTCTTACTCCATGTGTTTGTGCATGAGAATTCGAAGCACATAAAGAATCTTTGTTTCAAATATTCAGCTTGATTATCAATTCCCACATGACTTCAGGGATACAGGTAAGCCAAAAAGAAAAAAAGACACAGTAATTCAGCAAGACACCTACCTCATCACCCTGGAACAAGGCCACTTACGGCTGAAATGAAACAGATGCTCACCTTCAGCAATTAGTAAGGGAGCTCTGACAATACCCTTGGCACTGATCCTCAAGATAAGAAACAGGATTCACCAGGGCCACAAGACAAGCTTGAGAGATGCTGAACACAAGCACTCACCCTCAGATGTCTCCTCCTCAGCCCCATTCGACCTGGGAAAATTTGGGCTCAAATATTTCCCCCTCAGTCCTGCTCCCTCCCCTCATTATCTCCATAACAACTTCATCAGCAAGTCCTTCAAAACAGCTTCTGAATACGTTCATTTCCATCTCTCTGTTACTATCACTCTAACGCAACCTATTATTTTTCCTGCCCCACTATAACTGCATCTTAGCTGGTCTTCCTGCTTCCTACCTGTCTCCCACAATCCATTCTTCACACACACTAAGTTTTAAAAAACAAAATTAGATTCAGATGATCGCTCTGTTTAAACTTCCTTACTGTGGTCTATAGTTTCCAGCAAGACCTGGACCCATCGTCTTCTCAAACTTCATCTTTTACTACTTTCCCCCTCCCTCACGATTCTGGCCTTATTTCCTTTCCTACAATGTTCCTTGCTCATTCCCACCGTAGGTCCTTGTACTTGCTATTCCCTGCACTTGGGGTTCTCCGCTTGATGTTTATATGACTAGCTTCTCATCATTTAGGTCTGAATTCAAAGGTAACTTCTTGGAGATGCCTTTCCTGATGGCCCAATCTAAAGGAGCCATCCACCATCTACCTGTCTCTATGATGTCACCCTATTTAATTATTTTTAAGAGCACTTTATCCCTATTGAAAATTATCATGTTCATTTATAAATTTACTTCTTTTCATTTGCATTCCTCTACCACTGAAATTCAACTTCTGTGAATTCAGAGACTTGATTGTCCACTACACCACCCTAACCTAGTACTAAGTACAGGAGGTGCTCTGTAAATCACTACTGAATAAATAGGGGATCAAACTTGCTTATATTCCATCTGAAGTTAGAGCTTTATAACATCCGTAGATTTCTTCTGAAGTCCATTGTTTAGAACTTTCCTTTTCCTGCTACTTTCACCTTGAGGAAAGGTTTCTCAGCCATCACTACCAGAATCAGGGCCAACTCTTGAATTTCTACGTAGCTTTTAATGTTTCCCCAAATTTTCCAATCATAAAATTCACCTTCGATAAATGTTAAAAATACTCCTCATCCCTGAATATTGACTCAGCAGGATTAGGTAAGACCTCTATATTGACAATCTAGGATATGCTCATGATCATGCACATTTGTGAACATTAGTTTAGGGCAGTGGGTTTCAACTATGACTTGCATAGAATTACCTGAAGAGTTTTTAAAAATTATCAATTCCTGGGCTTAATGCCTAGATATTCTGATTTAATCTGGGGTAAAAACTGAGCATAGGGATTAAAAAAAAAGTCTTCCCAGTTGATTCTAACAGACAGCCAAGATCAAGTACCACTGATTTAGAAGAGCAGTGGTTCTCAAAAAGTCTGTCCATTAGACTCACTGGGGAGATTTCTAAAGTCCTGATTTCTACCCAGGTATCATACCAGACAAGTTAAATCAGAACATCAAGGGGAGACATGTCACTTCTTTTTTTAAGTTTTTTTTTTTTTAGTTTTTCTGAAATTTTAGACTTACAGTAAAGTTGTGAATTACTGTATAACTTTCACACATTTTCTTCTCCTAAATATTAACATCTTACATAACCATAGTACAATTATCAAAACCAGGAAATTAACACTGATAGAATACTATTAACTAATCTATAGGTCTTTATGAAAATATCATCAGATTTTCTACTAATGTCCATTTTCTTGAACAGGGTCCAATCCAGGATCCCACACTGGTTTTGGCTGCCATGTCTCCTTAAGTCTCCTTTAATCTGTGACAACTCTTCAGTCCTTCTTTATCTTTCATGACATTGATACTTGGAAAAGTGTTGGCAAGGCATTTTGTAGGATGCCTCTCAAATTGGGTCTGCCTGATGACATCTCCTGATTAGACTGGGGTTATGCATTTTTGGCAAGAATACCACAAAAGTGATGTTCTGTTCCCCTCAGAACATTCTATCATAGGTACGTGACAGCTGTCTTACTATGGACATTAGTGTGTTTTAAAACTCCTCAGGTGAGTCCAATGTGCAGCTAACTTTGAGAACCACTGGCTTAGAGATGACGGTGAGTGTCTCGAGCATTTTGTGGCAACCTGATGGATCCTGAGGATAAGGAGAAAAAGAACCTACTGGATATTGAAAACTGAAGAATAAAATAAAAATAGCTAGCATTTAGGTTTAAAGGTTTTACTGAGAGTTTACTATGTGCCAAGCACTGTTCTACATTCTGGGAAACAAAGAAAAACAGGACATAAATTTGGCCCTCAGGGAGCTTAAAGAAATAAGAGTTAATAGTATTTTAGTAGCTAATTATAGAGGTACTATAAAGGCTTACTGGAAAAGACGCTTCTTGAGCTGAATCTTAAAGGATGAGTAAAAGTTAATAAATGGTGAGAATGGATTCGCAGACAAGAGAAACAGCAGGAACAAAGACCTGGAGGCAAGAATACCAAGGCTTGTGGGTGGGGAGAGAGGAAGAGCGGGTTATATGCGCTTTGCTCTCAGTATAGTATAACGCTATTTTAAACTATTACGTAGGAATTTATAAATTGTATAAAAATAAAATGGTATCAAAATTTTTAATTTGGGTTTTGGGTTGTTTTTCAAACTTTTTAAAAATTGAAGTTTATTATTCATACGTGAACATACAATGAGTTTTGGCCTTCTAATGTGCAATGTTTTAGGTTTCTTTTTCTCTTACAACCAGAAAATACATTTCTAATTATGCCTATGAAAGTTTTGTCTCTCTTTGGTTTAGGAAATTCTTCTTTCTTAAGACTCCAGCAGATACTTATGAAGCAGTAACTGTATGCTCAGCACTATGATCAGTGCCGAGAAGAACAAAAAAGAAGGAGAATTTAACATAGTTTTTGATTACTGTAGCTTTGTGGTAAATTTTAAAATCTGGAAGTGAGAGTGCTCTAACTTTGTTCTTTGTCAAGACTGTTTTGACTATTCTGGGCTCCTTGTAATCCCATATACATTTGATGATCAACTTTTCCATTTCTGCAAAAATAGTCTGTTGGAATTGTGGTAGGGATTGTGTTGAATCTGTAGATCACTTTGGGTAGTATTGTCATCTTTACAATATTAAATCTTTCCATCTATGAACATGGGATGTCTTTCCATTTATTTCTCTGATTTCTTTCAGCAATGTGTTTTGGTTTTCAGTGTATAAGACTTTCACCTCCTTGGACACATTTATTCCTAGGTATTTTATTTTTTTTGATGCTCTTATAAATGGAATTATAAAACACAGTTTTTGAGATTCAGGATGCAATTACTTATTTGGAGAGCAAGCTGAAATGATCCACCGCCCATGACCATATCAGCTTACAGAAACTGCGTGGATCTAAGTAAACTGACAAATCCACCAATGTCACTACTGTTAGGAGAAATGAAATAGTCATACTAATGAACTTAACTAACTGTCAAATGAGTTTCATATCTGAAAATCTAAAGATAAATATAAGCTTTGACCACCTTCATCCATCAGAAAAGCTACATATTTTATCTTTTGCAAATGCCAAAGTCTCTGAATCTTCTCTTAGGGAGACACAGAGAATAAACGGGATCACAATTTACTTTGCCTTTGTGCTTTTCATAAATATATCTTGTCAATTAACAGCTAAATTTACAAAATTCTATGTATCAATGTTTCTAAAGTCCCTGTGAATACTGAACTGAACTCTGATTTCTAAGTGTTACGGAGGTTTAGGACTGAGAACTATATATTTATATTGCCTAAGGAGAGACAATATAGCTATCTGCCCACTCAGAATATTCATATAGGAGTTTGGGGGACAAGATCAAAATTTATAAATAGAAATGGGACTAGAATAGGTTTATAAAAGAAACCACCACCTGATTTCTCATCTCAGCTGCAGCTCTTCCGACAATGTTGACTTTGGCCATGCACTTTGTCTACAGGCTCTCTCATTTCACCAGAGATAAAATGTTAGCACCTCCAGTGATATATAAATCCTCCCTTTTCCCCTAATATGACAGTGATTATTTTATTGAAACCCACTCTTTTAAAACTCAAATTTACTTTAAAAAAGCATCTCTAGCATACAAATGACTACCACCAAGAAGTGTCCCTCTCCTGCATGCACTCTTTCTCTCTCTCTCCTTCTCTCAAACCTGAACTTAGATTTTAGATGTGGTTCCAGGACTCTAAACTAAGCTGTTAACCCAAAAGAAAGTCAGAATTCAAGGAGCTGATGGGCATTTCATTTTAGCCTACATAGACAAAAAATAATCAAATGCTAAAGCAAATAAGTAATTAAGAATTTTTATATGGCCAAAGTATTTGAATAGAATGGCACTTCAGAATGATTTTTCTGTGCCTCATTTCTTTTGTTTAACCATTATGTTTCAACTAAATTTTGCTAATTTCAGCGATCTTCTTCAGGATAAATTCCCTAATCACAGCAATTTTTGAGCCCTACAAAGCTGGTTGCTGGATGAATACTATGTTTAATTGACTAGAAATATTTAGTGCTCCAGGAAAGTGAATTTTCTGAATAATTTACATACTTATTTAAAAACGTAACTGCCCTTGATGGTAAACTATTTGAACTATATTACCCCAATTAAATGTCCAAATAAGCAAAGATATAAACAGAATGGGAGCACAGAAAAAGAAAATATTCATTTTGGGACTAAAGGGAAAGTTTCACAGGAGATGTAGCATTTGAATTAAATTTTAGAGCACAAATAAGCTATTAATTAGCTGAGGGTTAAGAGAGAAGACCATTCTAGCATAAAGAAACAATTGTGTGCTGAAACGTTGAGACAGCTGCTTTTTTGCACTGGGTGGCATTTTCACTTAATTTGGATCCTCAAATGTAAACACATCAGGATGGGTGAGGCTTCTAAAAGTCTTACTGATGAGTTTTGTGGAAGGCTGTTGTGTGGACTTCTGTTGTGCTCTTCTTTGTCTAGTGTACACTAAGTGTTTAGAAATTTGTGACTACAGTATCCTTCTGCTTAGATACTATATCTTAGAGACAGCAGTTTAGAACTATCTGCCAGAGAGCACTTGGTGACCACTTTACCAGTATAACCCAGGACTAACAACACAAGTTCCCAAGTTCTATTCCTTGTAGTTTTGTGACTTTGGGCAAATATTAAAGTTTTTAGGCATAGTTTTCTCATATTTAATATAGGAATGATAACATGTACTTCATAGCATTGTTGTAAGGATTAAATTAGATATATAGGAAAAGATTAGGATGATGCCAGGCAAACAGTATATATTCAGAAATACTAGGTTTTAAATTCAAGATGACTTCTTGATAAAGCATGTTCTTCCCTAAGCAGGAGATACAGAGGTGAGGACACAGGAGGATCTCCTATGTGAGTAAAATATGGTATGTGGCCCTTATTGTTTAGCCTTTAGTATTTCATCTAAGTGATGATACCATTTTAAAAACAGATATGATAGGTCATTAGTAAGAAAGAACCTGTATTAGTCAGCCAAAGGGGTGATAATGCAAAATACCAGAAATCGGTTGGTCTTTATAAAGGGTATTTATTTGGGGTAGAAGCTTACAGTTACCAGGCCATAAATCGTAAGTTTCTTCATTCACCAAAGTCTGTTGCCACGTGTTGGAGCAAGACAGCTGCCGACATTTGCCAGGGTTCAGGCTTCTTGGGTTCCTCTCTTCCCGGGGCTCCGTTTTTCTCTGGGCTCAGCTCCTCTGTTTCCTCCACAAGGTCAGCTATAGACTATGAGGCTCTCTAGGCTTTGCCTCTCTCCACAAGGCCAGCTGTGAACTGTCAGGCAAATGGCTCGTCTCTTTTCCCGGGGCCTTCTCTCCTTCCTCACGACGAAGCTCTCTTATTTCCTGGGGCTCCAGCTCAAAACTCCAACACCAGAACTCCAACTCAGAACCCTCCAACTCTGTCCTTTGCCTTGTCTTTTATCTTTGAGACCCCACCCACCAAGGGGCGGGGCTCAATGCCCTACTGACGTGGCCCAGTCAAAGCCCTGATCATAACTTAATCATGCCCAGATTAACAGACCAGTTTACAAGCATAATCCAATATCTATTTTTGGAATTCATAACTATATCAAACGGCCAAACTGCTACAGAACCCTTAGTGTTATGTACAGAAATAAAACTCCAGAGCTGTCAAAAATCAGAAATTTCCCAGTTGTGCTTGTTTCAGTTTGCTAAATGCTGCCAAAGTAATATACCAGAAATGGGTTGGCCTTTACAAAGGGAATTTATTCAGTTAAAAGCATACAGTTCTGAGGCCATGAAAATGTACAAATCAAGGCATGATCAGATATGCTGTTTCACTGAAGGTCGGCTGCTGGCGAACCTGGACTCCTGCCATGTGGCAAGACACAACTGTGGCTCTGCAGTCTGCCTTCTCCTCCAGACTCACCCTCTCCCCGAGCTTAGCTGTGGGCAATAGGGCACATGGCAGGGTCCGCTCCTCTCTCCCATCTCCTCCAGGCCTCGATGCTTCAGTTCCAGGCTGCTCCGCCTGTGGCTTTTCTCTCTCTCCTGGGTTCATCAACATCTGGAGGCTTCTCTCTGTCACTACAGCTTTTTCCCTGTGTCTGTGGCTTTTTAGTCCTCCATTTATAAAGGACTCCCTTAAGAGGACTAAGACCCACCCTGGGCCCTGCAATCTAATCAAAGGCCCTTAACTGAAGCGATCTAATCAAAGGTGATCTAATCAAAAGGCTCCTTAACTGGATCTAATCGAAGAGTCCTATCTACAGTGGGTTTACAGGCATAGGAATAAATGAGCTCTAAGGACATATCTTGCAGGATTTACCCAGCTTCAAACTGTCACAGTGCTCATATGTATGTAACATTCAATGTTTACTAACTCACAAATCCAACAATTCTATAGATGTTTACTATTTCCTATGTGCCTAGCCCTGTGCAAAGTGCTGGGGATATAGTGATGAGCCAAGGATTCATGGCTCCTGCCTTCCTGGAGCTTAAAGTCTAAATGAGAGGGATGAATGTAACTTCAAAATTATTTAATATGTTTTCTGAAGGTGAACTACTGGGTGTTCTGGTAGGTTTTTGGTCAGATTTGTGGCATTACAATTTCCTTTGCTTTTAGAAGCATTATTTCTATTTAAGCTGTTCCAACTCCCTAGAGAAGGTGGAAGCCCATTGCTTAAGATTTACATCACTGCTGCTGTTTTTTCCAGAGATCGTTACTATAAGGCAGGTGCAATCTTCACTGGCAACAGGACTGCTGCTTTATGCTGTTTTAATGTATTCGTGAATGTGCTGGGGATATTTTTGTGTTGTGATCCATTTCAATGAGGGGGAAGGATTCTGTGATTGGATGTTTAGACAAGTAGTTCTTTTTCTGCAGCTGGTTTTAGGCTGCCAGAAAATGGCACATTTTATAATACCCACAGATTATATTATTTCTGAATTCCCAAATATTTTGAGAACTCTAAAAATCAAATCCAAATCTCTTCACATTACTAGAAAATGACAAAACAATATGCAATGCTCATCCCACTAATACATTCATCACTCTTTTACACATTGCAATTTCCTGCAAAGCACTGATCGCCCAAACATATAGCACCAACAAATTAAAACGCTTTTAGCTGGTTATCAATTCATTGTTGATAGAAAGAGTAAACTACTTTTTAATTCACTCTTCTGTCTGTACAATTTTGTGGAAAAAATTTGTTCATATTTCTTATTCAGCTTTTTATATAACATTTTTATAGCTTCCTCTGTGGCCTCACAAATTTCCTATATCTCTTTTTTATAGTGAGAGATTAGAAAATGTTTAGCCATAAAGCAAGAGAAAGGCAAAGGTGAAGTTACAATGGAATGTTTCTAGCCTGCCCCTGTTAGTGTCTATTTGAGCAACCGGAGGGGCATCAGGCTTGGTAGGAAGAGCACCGGACCAGGAGTTGTGAATCATGCCCTGTCCTTAAAATAGTCATTTAACCTGGAGTAAGTCCCATGTCTTCTCTGGGTCTGAATTTGTTTATGGCAAAATGAGTGAGTTGAATTAGATAAAATCTCTCCTAGTATAAAAACAAATGATTCCTTTATAAGTATTTGTGGCAATTTGAGATTATTTATGAATCCCCAAAAGAAAGATTATGTTTGTAAACTGCTCTGTTCCTCTGTGTGTGATACCCTTTGAATGCATTAGATTCAGCTGACATGTCTTGATTAAATTACCTGTTAAAATTAGAGCTTTAATTGGACCATGTCAGTAGGGTGTGACTCAGGGTTGAGTCTCTGCTCCCTTGGAGCGCTGATATGAATGGACACACAAGAAGAGAGAGAGAGAGCTCCATAGACAGTGGAAGAGGAGAGAATTTGGACAGTTTGGTCCAGCCATGTGACAAAAAGGAGAAGGCTCCCATAGCTAAAGCTCCGGGAAGAGACATGAGCCATTTGCCTGATAGTTTGCAGCTGAAGAGAACAGCACAGCTGATAAGGCCTGGAAAGAAATGAGCCCTAAGCCAGACTGATATAGGAAGCCCTAAAAGACGAGCCCTTTGCCAGCCTACAGCTGAGATCGGAAGAAACTGGGCCCAGAGCCTTAAGACGAAGAAAAAAGAAGGAAGAAGAGACCAGGCAGAGGTCGCCTGCCATCTTGCTTCAACATGTGGCAAAAGACTTTGGGAAAAAGCAGCCTTGAGCTGGACTCTTTAGGGCCTTGTAACTGTAAGTTTTTACCCCAAATAAATACCCTTTAAAAAGCCAACAGATTTCTGGTACTTTGCATCAGCACCCCTTTGGCTGATTAATACAGAATTCTTACAAATAACAAAGCTGCTCTGCTAGAAGTCCCCTCAGAGAGAATGCACTGTAGCACAGGAGAGAACTAAATAAACCAACATTCATGATAAGAGTTGAGCATATGTTTGCATGGGATTATGTGGGGGAAATTTAACAGACTGCAGTGGTCAATGGAGGAAATGATTCAGGTAAGTCCCAGGGTGTAGGTGAAAGAATAGGCCCTCAGATAAGAATGAGAACTACAAAATGGCACAGAAGTATCAACACTTATTCTATTGAAATGTAAAGTGTGAAAATTTTAATATTTTCTCCCAAATGGTTAATCAATTGTACCAGCATCATTAAATAAACTTTTATTCCTTTACCTTCTTGTGATGCTACCTTTCAAAACTAATTTATATGTATATTAAGGTCAGTTTTGAGAACATTTCATTGTGTTCTTCTGGTTGGTTAGCTATTGCTTTTGTATACCACTGTTTTTATTATCATAGGTTTATAGCATGCTTTAGTATCTGGAAGAGAAAAATGATTTTTATTTCCCTTTTTATATACACATTCCCTGCTTGTGTAATTTCTAGTTTTTTGTTTTGCTTTGTTTTGCTGCCCATTCTAAAAAGGACCTCTAAATTACATTCTCTAACTTATTGATGGTTATTGACTTTTGTATATATATCTTGCTTTTTTTGCTATTTTATTGAAGTCTTTAGTTCAAATAACAACAACAACTTGGGAAGCAGAAATAGCTCATGTGATTGAGCACCTGTTTCCCATGTACAATGTCCCGGCTTCGATCCCCAGTACATCCTAAAAACAAAAACAACAACCAAAAGATAATCTTGTCTTCTTTTCAGTAGCTATGTTTTGAATTTCTGTTTTGCATTTTACTGCATTGTCTAGAAGAGGCATTCTCAACCAGGGGTGACTCAAGGGGCATTTGGATTCCATTAATGAGAGGTACTCATAAAAGACGTGGAAAGGAGAAAAGAAGGAGAGAATGTTCCTTTCCTCCAATAGTGGCACAGGTGGACTAGTGGGAAGATGGCAACTGTGAGGTTTTCAGAGGTCTTCAGACAAGTCCCTACAAATCACCCACATCTGTGGCTTCAGGCAGCTGAGAATATTGGCAGCAGCTTCCTGCCATTTTGGCACTTCTAGGTTATCTCTGACCTTTACTCCCTAGCCCTTTCCATTGCCTTGGAGGCATACAATTCCCTGTATTAAGTGTTTTCTTGCTCAAATATCTACAGTCCTTTCTGTTCTTGTATACTAACCTTAGCTGATATATGGCAGCAGTTCATCAATGAGTATCCACTTGGAGAAATTCACCTACTGGTGTCTGAAGAAATCATCTCACCCTTCAGTAGCTTTTCTTTAGCTTTTAAATCACTTGTGGCCAAGAATTACACAATTTCTACAAAGTATATTTTGTTTTCTTTTTTGTTTAATGTGTATATTATGTTCAATATATTCTCATGGGAATCACTAACCAACCTGCAACCCCTATATTTGGGTACCAGAAAACAAAATAACCCATTAACAATAAAACCTGAGAAAAAAACAAAGAGAAACTTATTGCAACTCAAGCGGGGATGTAAAAAAAAAAAAAAAAGGCAAGTAAAAACTATGGAATGACCACACATAACTAACTAATTTAGTTGAATTAACTTCACATCCTAATTTGATCAGTAAGCCCTTTAGGGAATTCTGCAAATAATAAGTAGGTAACGTTTTATTCATTGGGTAGCCTCTTCCTCCTTTAGTTCACTTCCTTTTTGTAGAATCCTTTGATTTCTGTATTCCCAGCTGACATGTAGGCCTCTCCTTTACACTTATGATACAGGAAGAAGGTGCAAATTTCTGTAGGTATAGCCCATTTCCCATGAAATAAAACATAGAAACGGGACCTCAGACTTGGGAATCTTAAGTCAATAAGTAAAGGACTTACTACTCACATTTGAAATCAATTACAGGTGTGATGGTTAGGTTCATGTGTCAACTTGGCCCCATGATGATATCCAGTTGTTTGGTCAAGAAAGCACTGGCCTGATCGGCACTGTGAGACAATTCGTGGACTAAAATCATCAATTAGTTGATTGCATCTATGGCTGATGACATCTACAATCAACTGAGGAGACTGCCTCCAACAATGAGAGAAGTCTCATCCAATCAATTGTAGGCTTTAAAAGGAGAATGATGATTTCAGCAGTCAGAAGAGAGAATTTCCATCTCTACTTCAGCCAGCCAGCTTCTCCTGGAAAATTCATGAAAACCTTTCTGTGCATTCCCAGCTTGCAGCATGCCCTATGGAATTTGGACTTGCCCATCCTGACAGTTGTGTGAGAAATTTTTTATAAAACTCTCAAAATATTTAAAAATATCTCCTGTCAGTTCTGTTTCCCTAGAGAATGCTGACTAATATAGAATTTTAGGCAAAATGGAATTTTCCATACTCTTGGCCCTTTTGAGGCAGATCGGTGACATAAACCGTATCCATTTAAGAAAAAGTGGTGGTTTGCTAAAAGAAGTAAGAATCTTCTGAGATACCGGAACTAAAGTGCGCATGTTTTCATTCCTTTTTTTTCTCACAACCCTAGGGCTGAAGCCAAACGTGAAATTTAGTTTCTTGTGTGAAATTATTTTCTGGTTATTGCTAACAGCATGATATATTTGAAGTATTTATTTAAACCGAATCTATTTATATGCAGTAATGCTACCAAAGTATTGAAGGGAATGGATATTTAAAAAGAAAAAAAGCCTAACCCACACTGGAAATTTACAAAGACAAAACTAATTTATGAATGTGTGTACGAATATAGGAATATGTATCACTTTCTCAATAAACTTTGGCAGGCATATAGATTGGGGAAGGAAAATAAGCCTTTTCTTATTAATATCAGCTTTTTAAGTTCTTAATAATAGTTTTGTGTTTATGAAGCTTTGACCCCAAATTTCCTGGAATTGCTTTAAAATATATATATATTATTAGAGAAGTTGTTTAGGTTTACAGAAAAATTTTGTGGAAAATACAGAGTTCCCATGTAACACCCCCGACATTATTAACACTTTGTATTAGTGTATGACTTTGTTACAATTTATGAAAGAATATTATTGTAATTGAACTATTAACAATTGTCCATAGTTTACATTAGGGTTCATTGTTTGCATTCTACAGTGCTCTTTTTATTTTTAAAAAATTTTTATTCTAGTAACATATATACAACATAAAATTTCCCCTTTTAACCACATTGAGATATGTAATTCAATTGTATTAATTACATTCACAATGTTGTGCTAGCATCACTACCATCCATTACCAAACAAGGGAGTACATTTTAATTATGATCAAGTATTTCCTATACTAAATAGTGGCTCTCATAACTGAATTTTAATTCCTCCACACTTGGTTTTGGATAAAGGGTTGTTGACCTGGCACTTTAACTGCTGGAGGACAGGGCAAGGGCGATTGCCTCACCCACCAAATGCTGAAAATATCCTGCAGCTCCTATGAAGAGAAGCCCCATCAATAATACTACTTAACAGCTAATCACTAAATGTTTACAATGCAGCAGGTACTGTGCTAGGGACACCAGAATTCACAGACAGCCCCACTTACAGGCAGCTCACATTCTGCAGAGGATGACACACCAGTGAGCAATGCTGTGTGCTGTGGCCGGGATGGGGGAAGCACACCCGGGAGGGGCTCCATCCCCGCGCAGTCAGGGGAGGCTTCCAGGAGGAGCAGGCACTTAAGAAGCACGTGGGGAGGGAGGTGGGCCAGGCAGAGGGGAATAAGAGTACGGGAGGGTGTTGGTATTCCTTGTGGCTACAGCAGCACTTCTCAAAGCATCTGTAGTGAAGGATCAGCTTCTTAACTTTCCAATTCATCACAGAACAATGCTTCCTAGAACTGCTTTTTAAACATTAATAAAAACCCAGCTCAGAGGGGAAAATGTACTTGAGTCCCTAGTTATGTGTGTTCTCCCCAATCGGGTTAATAAAGACTTATTTTAGGATAACGACAGTGTATGTTGGGTGTTTTTATTTCCCAGTGAACTTGCTTCATTTTAGAATTTCAAGGGGGTAGTATTTATAGTAATCTCTAAAGATAACCTTAGCTGCTCATCAGTCTCCCTAAATCTAAAGAATCATCTCTAGACGGCTTGGGAAGATACACCTGCCAATCTATTAAAACTGTGAAATAATTTGCCGTTTGTAAAAGAAAGGATCACTTTATTCATTGCAGGTAGTAATACAGAGTGGATGTACCACTGCCTTTCTACAGAAGATAGATTCAAATCCTTGCTTTACTGGTTACTACCTGTGGGATCTCAGGCAACCTGTGTCTTAGTTTTGCTCATTTGTTCAATACAAACACATAATTCATAGGATATACTCAAGATAAATAGAATGCTATACCTAAGGTTCAAGAGGAAAAACAAAGCAATAAACACTGTGCCTAGATAAAATGTTAGTATCTTATCCCACTTCCTATTACGAGTTTCCTCCCTATCACTTCTGAGATCTCTGCTCATTCGCCTTGTCTGCCCTCTACTGTAATCACTCAGTGGTAATCCTTGCCCTGTTTCTCCAGCCCTGCCTGAAATCAACTGTTTCCATAGCTCATCATGCCTCAGGGAACTGCTCCCGTGCTTCTAAGGTATCAACTGCTAATCTGCTAAATTCCGTTTTGCTGCAGTGCTAGTAAAACAGAAATGAAGTGTTCCCTTTCTTCCTCCCCAATGGATCAGTGATTCCTTGGGGAAAAAAAAAGTCCCTGTCTTTGTTTAGTAACCAACAAATATGAGAGCTTTGGGGTCAAATCAAAATGGGAATTATTTTGGGGGTTGAAACTGCTTTATGATACCCATCAAATCTTGCAGCATGTGTAGGCACCAATATTTGAAAAGAATCTTGTTCCATTTACTTTTTCACCATTTTACCTCTACTGTTAGGCAATAATGGGAAGAATCATGCTGAAATGAACTTGTATTTAAGGAAAACTTAGGAGAGAATATAGCATGAAGTGGAGCTTGCTGATAGAGGCGCAGGGATTGGGAGTGAAGGATTAGTGCAGGGTGCTGACACGTTTGAAACACCATCCCAGCAGCACCACCATGTCAATTTACTTTACATTAACATAGTATTTATCTTATTCACTTTTATTTACTTAGCACTATGTGTCTGACATTTGTAAGTATTTTAAAAACATGAATTATTATACTCTTATAAGCTATTGTTAATAGGTATTATATGTTAAACATTTACCGTATTTCAGAGGATTTCGCAATTTAAAAAATATATAATCCAACTTTAATCCTTGGAACAACATCATGATGTAAACAATATCTTCTTTTTAGCGATGTAGAAACTGAGGTCCAGAGAAATTAAGCAACTTTCCCAATGTCACAGAGTAAGCAGTGGAGATCGGATTTAAATCTGCTAATATTTGGCTCTAAAACCAAGGTACTAACCACTCTTCTACACTGCTTCTTACTAAGGAACCCTCCTGAATGAGGCAGTAATGCAGAAGTTCTTCCAGTAGTCATTTCAGAAGTCTATCAAAATGCAAAAGGAAGTTGACTGCAGCATTATATATGCTGAAAATGGGATGATATAGACATCAGCATGTTTTTTTGTAAAAAAAAAAAATGAAACAAATGTCTTATTATAAAAGAGGAAACTAGGTAAACTGTTGGGCAGAGTTGGCTTAGAATCCCCTTCTTTTTCTGATTATTTTCATACAGTCCTTCTTTATTAAGCTAGAAAGTGCTCTTCCTGGACTTTTCTACTCATTGGTTTAAGGGCTACCCTCCAGCGCCACACAGAAGATGGTGATCCTGACATCCTAAGATCATATTTCTTGAAGGAACAGAAAAGATCAAATGGGGTATGTAGTGGTCATGGGAAATATTCTTCATTACCTTACATTAATGGACACAGGACATGGTAAATAGCATCAAAAATTATTAAACTGCACAGTCTAAATTGTAAACTATACTGTAAATCACTGAAAATTTTTAGTTGCTATATTTTACTATCTGTATAACAGTTATAACAATGATAACATCCATAAAAAAAATAATAAAGGTTTTAATATGGGGTGGGGAAGGGGGAGGGAGGTTGGGTATGTGGGAGTCTCTAGTATTCCGTGTGTGACTTTGCTGTGACCTAAAACTTCTTTGAAAATTAAACTGAAATTTGGGAGACACTGGGGAATGAGAGGGGGAAGGTGTCACGATACACTGGACATCCAATATTACAGTGATAAAAGGAAAAAAGAATAATTTCTTTTAAAAAAAGGATTTTTTTTTTTGGTTTTTTTTTCCCCATTTTTTCAAATGTCCCAATCTGCTAATTATACTTTATTTTTAGTTTAGTTTCCTTTTTTTTCTTCTGAGTCTCCTTGTACTTATCTCTTGCATTTAAAATTATCATTATTATTTCTTTTTCCTATTAATTGTATTTTGTTATTATATTGGCTTCATATTCGAGGAAGGTTTGGATCACGGAAAGGTTACAAGGGGGGCTGCAGAGGTTCATTGGTGGGGGGTATCTGGGATGGGGGATTCATGGGAGTAAGTCCATCTGAATATACATGAAAGATATATAAAATTGTTCAAATGATCAAGGGATGGGGCATGGTCACGGTGGGTAGACAATTACTCAATTAATAAGGGAATCTGAATTCCCAGGCTGGAGAACTCTGCTACATTCCCCAAGGGAGCAGCAACAGTCGCCTGAGTGCAGAGGCAGTGTCTGGCAAAAGAGGATGGCCCACTGATGGGTTCTTGCTATTGAGGACTAGCCTTATGAGTATTTGCTCTTCTAATTGAAACTTAGCCTACTGTTATGGGGTGCCTAAGGGTTACCACCTGAGAGCCTCCTTGTTGCTCAAATGTGGCCTCTCTCTAAGCCAAACTCAGCATTTGAATGCATTACCTT
>JAQZBX010047401.1:0-20473 GCA_029593785.1 Cabassous unicinctus
TTCCTCATGCCCTTGCTCTTGACTCTCTCACTCCCTATTCTGTCTTACATTTCAAATTTATATAGCATTTTTCCCATTCCAACGTGGCATATCACTTACTTCTCTATATATCTCAGTAGCTCTCAGCTAGAATAAAATCTCCAAAAGGACAAAGACTTTCTATTCTTTTGCTATACTGTGTAGACATAGCCTGGTACATAGCAGATATTCAATAAATTATTTACTGAATGAATGACTAAAATGAAGTGGCATGATGATCATATCTAGTGCCTAATTCATTCAGCAGTTTAACCACTTCCCCAAATTTATAAATTGTGAATAAATATTTGATAATTTCAGATATGCATACCAAAATTTGGAAATTTCTTTCCCACCAGCTATGAGTCACCTATACAAATTGATTCCAATAAATCCACAAATTTTCATAATTTTTTAAAAGTTTAACTTAAAAGAGCCAGGTTACCTGACAAAAATGCAATATATTTGAAAAATCAATATTAAAAATATAAAAATGAAAGATATTTGAAATCGAATATTAGGAGCACATAAAACTAAAAATCCAATTTTAAGTTATTCTAGGTCAAATAGGAAATATTTAACTTTAGAATAATTTATATAATAGATGGCAATATGAATAATGCATATAATTGTATGTAAGATAAAGTGGTACTCAGGTGAATAATGAAAATATTTAACTCATATTATTAAACTGTTACAAAATTAAAAATATATAAATGGTTATCTCTTGGTGCTAGAGAAAAACCAATGAATTTAACTTAAAAAAGTAGGATAAAGAAAATGTTGAAACTGAAATAATAGTTAATGAATTCAAAGAAAAAAAGAGAAATAATATTTATCAAAATGGAAAGAAAGATGAAGAGCCATTTTTCACTAAACAAGAAAAAAATCAAGAATAATTCATGAAAGAAAAAAAGAGAGAAAAGAATCGTAAGGAAAATATAGTGGGCTATATTGTCATTCAAATCAGAAGATATTTAAAATCATCAGTTAGATTTTGGCTTCTGCCATGATGGTGGAAGTGGTTTAACAATTCCCCTGCCATCATATTTACCTCCAAACCTGAACAAAATACAGATGAAAACTGTTTTCAGGCCTTAGAAAACAGGCATAACAGGTCTGTTATTGATGAGATAATGGAAATATGTGAAAAGAGAATCACAATTACACTGCCTTTCTGTACTCCTTGCTGACCAGTACAGTACCAGAAGAGTATAAATGTCTTGAAGATCTGAAGATGCAGAGATTGGAGTTTGCACCAGTTGAAGATGTTGGAACATTAAGTATAGGGTTTCAAAAACCGGTGCCTCATATAATGATACTGGGGTTTGGTCTAGGTCCTTAGTCGAAGGCTGAGCTGTACATGTGAAGATAAAAATCACCACACCCACCCAAAGCTGAAATAGGGAATTACAAACAGAAAAAATAATACATTCAACAGAACTAAAAGTTGGTTCGTTGAAAAGATCAATGAAATTTACATGCTTTTAGCTAGACAAAAGAGAGAGGAAGCAAATAAGTAAAAACAGAATCGAAAGAGGGGCCAATACAATCAATGCCACAGAAATAAGCAGGAGTATAAGAGCATACTATAAACAACTGTATGCCAACAAATTAGATAACCTAGATGAAATGGTCACATTCCTAGACAACACAAACTAGCTATACTGACTTAACAAGAAAAATATATTCTACAAATACACCTTGACCCCAATATGAGATAAACAAAACAGAATTCTTGTTATAAATGCATAATTTTCAATCCATAAGACAAGATAAAGCAACTATGAACTAAAGAGACTAGCATTAAGAGACTAATAAATAAATAGTAATCTAAAATACGTCCTAGATTACATAACTAGCAAAATAACCTTAAAAGAATTATTATTTTACACATTGTATTAGAATATAAGTGACTGGATAGTTGAAGGTTTCTTGCCTTCTATTGGTAAAGTTTCATGACCATTTGCTTGGACCCTATTTCCATTGACCTACTTTGAACTGGACTGTCTCCTTCCACAGGAAATTGAAAGCATCCACTTGATTTAGAGCATTCTTATTTACCACTACAAACCTTGATTTTACTTTTTCTATATACTTTGTTGTTTTGCATTACATTAAGTGTGGGGTTCTAATTCTTGTGTAGAACTCAACTTAAGCCAGGTATTGATGGGTACTACCTAGAAAAGAGGCAAGAAATACAGTCTTTAGTACCAGGTGTTTCATACCATATTTTAACTTGATTATATTCTATTACATAAATATTCTGCAAATTATCTGAAATTTCCTCTTATGTGTGGAACAGGAAATGCAGATTTAGGTCCACTAGGAACAGGTTTCATTTAATTTTTTTTTTTTTTTTAAGGTCCAGGCTTCTGGGGATTGAACCCAGGACCTCTGTATGTGGGAAGCCAGTGCTCAACCAGTTAGCCACATCGGCTTCCCAGAGTTGTTGGTTTTTGTTTGTTTGTTTGTTTGTTTTGCTTGTTTTTTGTTTTTTCAGGAGGCACAGGGCATGGAACCGGGAGCTCCCATGTGGGAAGGGGATGCTAAACAGCTTGAGCCACATCCCCATCACATTTACATTTTTTACATAAAAATGTGCAAAGCTCAAGAGCATTGAAATTTTTGAATTCAGAATGCTGATGTGTTAATTGCTCAGAAGAATTAGTACACACACATGCACACACACATACACACACTTAAGACCCAGATAGAAATAAAACTTTGACAATAGAGAGGCACCTCTATTTTTACTTTTTTCAATTCTCCAGATGCTCACAATTCATTATTTATTCAAAATACTTTTGAGGGCCTACATGTTTGGGTATATCACAATAAATAAAAATGACATGAATTAGAAGAATCACCATCAGGAGAAACAAGCCATAAAAGGGATAAAGTATGGTTTTGGTTGGAGGAAGTCTGACATGTTTCAGAGAAAGTTTAGCTGGGACTTCATGATAAAGTGAAATTGGAGGCAAAACCTGAAAGAAGTGATGCAATATGACATTAAGAATTTTCGTCATATTTTGTGATGTTCTTTCATAATTTGTAACAAATATCCCTCAGCAATGCAAGGTGTTGATAATGGGGTGTTGTATGATAATTCCACCCATGTTATGCATGACTGTTTTGTAAGATCATAAATTCTCTAACAACAAAAAAAAAACAAAACACGAGTAGACAATAAAGTTTACCAGACATTTGCATAAACCCTCTATTTGAAAGAAAGAGAAAAAAATAAACAAATACTAAAAAAATGAAATTGAGACAAAGCAAGCAGAAGAAAAATGAGTAGGACAGAATCATTGGGAGGTAAGTTTCAAAGAAGAATGGAAGTTCTGCAAGATATAGGTCTCAGAAAGTACAGTTGCAGCAGCATGTAAGGTCTAATGCACAACAAACCACTTAGGAATGCAAGGGCTGCATCTCTATGGGATGCAAGGTACTTGATGAGAAAGAGCTCATGAATCAGGTAGAGCTCTGGGAGTGATAATATTTTAAGACCATCATAAAAATATAAGAGTAATACCAGAGCATGAAAAATTACTTTGACCAATCCCTAAACTACATCTATACCTCCTCCCGATAGTGAAAATGCCTATCACTTTTAAACATGGGAGAATAAAAGAAATACAATTAAACTCCATGTAAATGTATTTAATGTGATAAATGATAACAATATTTCTGTAAGAAAGGCGATGATGAACACTAGGAGTTAGGATGTGTTAACTTATGCCTAAAAATATCTGGCTAATAATTCATTCAACAAATAATACAAAAATAGACATCAGGTTAACATTCTTAAAATTTTCCACTTTTATCCTAAAAGTAGAATCCAAGTGGTGAAAAATAGCATTCTTCCATAATTTTCTCTCAAAATTCAACATGGATTAATTATTATTTCATTTTCAAGTTAATAATTTTCTCTTTTCATATCTTGCCAATTTTCTTTCTCTCTAGTTTGAATACATTGATTTCACAGCACCCACAGAATCTTTCTTTCATAACACTTAGCACAGTCATTATTTCATATTTATTGTTGTTAATATTTCATTGCTATCTAGCCCTACAACTACACTGACACTGTAAATTGCATAAAGACAAGAATTTGGTCTCATCGTCCACACAATTGTATCCCCAGGACATAACATAATAATTGGAACATATAGTTTACTCAGAAAATATTTTTGATTAAATGTTGAGTCAAGTAATAAGTAATTATGAATAGCAATTGTAAGCAGTAATTTGCAGCTTTGTATTTCCTGTACAGTAGATAGGTATGTTACAAATAGTAAGTCATTTATCTTCACAGTAATTGTAAGAGGTATTTCTATGATGACCTATAATCACAGTTGAGGAAACAGAGGCACATAAACTCTGAGACTTATGCTCAAGTCAACATAGCCCTATGAACGATAAAAGGATTCAAACCTGAACTTCTTGGCTACAGAATACGTGGTTAAGCACATTAGCACACTGAATGAAAGAATGGGTGATTTTTTTACTTTTCTAACTGCATTATCATGCCTCCAGAAAATGCCATATGAAGTAGCACAGTCTACTTTTGTCAAGCAAGAAGCAAGAGAGAAAAGGAAATTATGTAAGAAATATTGGAAAAATAGTTTCCACTGGATTTGAGAAATAATTGAACTGTATGATGCATAAAGAATTTGCATTTTTGAGCCTAGATGATCACTATATTGAAGACAATAAAGGATGAAGAAGTAGCAAATTTAATAGTGTAGAATAAGAAGAAGGGGGATGAGGAATAATAATAAGAAGAAGAAGAAGAAAAAGAAGCAGCAGCAGAAGCAATATAAGAAACAGAATTTCATCAACAGGATCATCAGCAGAGTCGATATAGCTGATGAAAAAAATTAGTGAACTTGAAGAAAATCCAATAAGGATTAAGAAAAAAGAAAATTCTTTACAAAAAAAATAGTGAATAATATCCAATTCCTTTTCTTCTTGCATTTTACTAATTGCTTCAATGAATAATCAGGCTGTACTTTCTACCTTTAGCTTGGAAATCCACTCAGCTAAAAATCCAAGTTGGTCAATTTCAAATTCTGCCTTCTATCTGACATCAGAACTCAAATGTGCAAAGTTTTTTTCCCCTTGAAAACAAGGGTCACCTTTCTTCCAGTTGCAATGACACAGTCATTTCTGTCTCAGGTCTCATCTGAAGTTCTGTTAGCATGCATATTTCTACAACCATTCTCTTCAAAGCAATCTAGGCCTTTTCTATCAAGCATCTCACAATTCTTCCAGCCTCTACCCATTAACAAACTCCAAAACCATTTCCACATTTTTGGTGTTTGCAATAGCAGCACCGCACTATCCTGGTACCAACATCTGTTTTAATTTCCTTGGATGCTTAAATCAGACACCATGAAATGGGTTGGCTTTAAACAATGGGAAATTATTAGCTTACATTTTTGAGGCCATGAGAATGTCCAAATAAAGGCATAGTAAAGGTAATGCTTTCTTCCTGAAAACCATTTACCTCTGATCCTTGGCTCCCCTGCCACATGACAACGCATATGGCAGCTGCTTCTGGTCTTTCCCTTCTCTTAGAGGTTCCATTTATTTTAGCCACTTGCCCCTGTGGTTTTCTATGTCTGTTTATTCATCCTGTTTATAAAGGACTCCAGTAAGAGGATTAAGACCGACCTGGGGCCATGCTTTAACTGAGGAAGTCTCATCCAAAAGTTCTACTTACAATAGTTTACACCAACAGGAATGGATTAGATTTAAGAGCATCCTTTTGTAGAAAACATACAGCTTAAAACCACCACAAGCTGAGATGAATAAAATTGCATTTTCCGATAATGTAGAGGATATTTTGTTTAAAAATGAAACTTTATCACTCTAATTAAAATTTGACATGCAAGAAAATATTAATTCCTTAAAAATTCTTAGCTTTACAACATTTTTGTAAATTTTGTTGAAGATTTCAAAATAAATGGGGCAGGCTTCAACTCAAGAATTGATTACGTTTCAAGGAACTTGAAAAAAATTGAACTCAGGATAAAGGGAATGATTTTATGAAATACATAGAATTCTGAACAAGTGTTTTATGTATATTATTTTCAAGTCACAGAAATGTAGATTTTTAAATATTTAGCAGTTGGACACCAAACAAACATTACTGCACTCAGATTGTTAACCTGGCACGTTTACAACATTTCAGGGCCTAAAGCTTTGCAGGAGTGTCTTTATTTTGCTTATTTACCAAGAACACAGCCAACTGCAAGTTTAAATGACAAAGGAATTACCAAAGAGTGTACAGATAAATGGAAAGAGACAGCTGCAAAAGATTATTAGAAATAACCAAAATTTGTTTATATATGCAATACATGCATACACAGAAATAATGGAAAATCTAGGAAAGCATGAACAACACTGCAATTAATCATTAGGGCATTTCTATTTCATATAATATTTTTCACTATTTCCAAATTCTTTTCATGGTTAATATATACCATGTTCTCTATGACTTAATGATCTCACAATATTTTACTTAGCCCTAGGCCCAAATGATGGAAACAGTGAGTTTTTCACTTTTAAAGATTTCTGCATTTATTAAAGGTTTTAACCAAAAGTGATTTATAAACACCAGTGAATACTAATCATTAAAAAAAACCATTGTATATACAAAATATTGCAAAAATGCAATTTTTCTGATGATAATGGCCAACATTTATTTTACTGCATCAAGTTCTTTATATTCCACATCTGATAACTTTACAATAACTATATGGACCTAGAATTATTATTTATCTGATATTTTGAGGAAATTGAGACTTAATATAACAGTGGTATATTAAGAGTCATATAGCAAAAATTATAGGAGATCTAGAATCTAAACCTGAGAATGCCTAATTTTAAAAAAAGAATGTTTTACCACTGCTCTATTTCTTCTCTATATATTTAAGGGATAAGGTTTGGAAACTATCATTTTGCCAAAATATAGCAATTTCCAATAATACAATTCTATGAAATTAGAACTTGTATGGGGATTTATGTAATATAAAGATGACATTATATTTTTTTATCCACACATTACTTGCTCTTAAAAAACACATATATGTTGATGACAGGTTTAACACATATCATGATTACAATTTCAAAATGTATTTCTAAAAACATTACTGGATATATTCAAGATCATGTTTAGCCAAGTACAGGGTGGCTCAACAGAAATACAAACTAAAGGATCCATATATTTTAGGGAGAATCCAAGTAAATACCCAATAGGATGAAAGAAAAGACGTGCATGAATGTTCACTCTCATTTTACGTGCCTGGCACACTCTGTCTTCTGCATGACTCTAATGAGAGCATTTTTCACTTCTTTGTTCCTAAGACTATAAATGAGTGAATTCAACATGGGAATCATCGTAGTATAAAACACAGAGGCCACTTGATCTTTTCCCAAGGAGTAGGACTTTTTTGGTTTTAAATAAGTAAATATAGTAATGCCATAAAAGATGGTGACTCCCAGGAGGTGGGAGGCACAAGTAGAGAAGGCTTTGTGCTTTACTTAGGTAGAATTAATTTTCAGGATAGTAGAGAGAATGGACATGCAGGACACAGAGACTGTGATAAGAGACACCATAAGGGTGGAGCCAGCAACAATGAATATCATGATTTCAGTGTCATGAGTGTTAGTACAAGCCAGGGCTAAAATTAGGCTTAAGTCACAGAAAAAGTGACAGATTACATTGGATTTACAGAAATGCAAATTGTTCATGCAAAGAACAGTGAACAAGAATTCAGTAAATCCAATCATATAGGACCCAGTGATGAGGGCACAGCATAGTCTTGTGGACATAACAACCTGGTAGTGAAGGGAATTGCAGTTAGCTACATAGTGGTCATAGGCCATTGAAGAGAGAAGGAAACATTCGGTGGGATCCAAGAAACCAAAAAAGTACATCTGGATGAAGTAGCCTGTGAATGAAATATGGTGGAAGTTAGTAAATTATCTAAAGTTTTAGGTGTGATGACTGTTGAGTAACTAAAGTCAAGGAATGAGAGATGACTGAGGATAAAATGCATGTGAGTGTGGAGCTGGAGATCCAGGCGAATAATCAGAATCATCCCTGCATTCCCCAGCAAAGTAATCAGGTATATTAGGAGAAACAGCATAGAAAGGACATCCCGGATCTCTTCAGAGTCTGTCAAACCCATAAGGATGTAGTCAGACACACTTGTGTTATTCCTACTTCCCATAGCACTCAACTGTTGAGAAATCAAAAGTGATACTTAAAATGAGTTAGTTCAAAAATGTTTTAGTGTTTATGAAATATCTAGTATTTTGAAACATTAGTTTGCATCTCCTAGAAATTCAAAATAAAGAATAGTTTGCAAAATATGACCCAAAAAATGCTTACTTTGTAAAGTATAAATTAGGTATATCTTTTAGATATTATGTAATAGAAGCTTCTCTATATTGCATAATTATAATGAACCTGGACTTTTATAAATATTTCCCTTTACTAACTAATTTTATAGATAAACATGATATTGTACACATGTTTCAGAGGAGAAAAAGGCTCAGAAGTTAAGTTAACTTATCCAGAAGTATAATCATTAAGTGTTTGTTCTATGATTCTTCAAGGATTGGTCGAATCCAGAGAGGAGTCTTATAAAACATATTCTTATTTGCAATTAATTTCAGAAAAACAGGAATGGCACTTGTGTAATAAACTCTGAAAATTTTAATACATCAGTTACTGTTATTTTGTATCCAATATTTTTAATACCAATGAGAGCTAAGAAATTAAAACCTTAGGTCACTTTTGGGGGGATAATAATATTATAAACCACACATTTGCATTAGTGTTCAGAAGAATCATTGTTTTTTTAACTTGATCATTTAAAATCAAATTTCTTCCATATAATTGTATTTCCAATATCTGTATATTCTTTCTGTATTCCACATATTTCCACAAATTCTGGCATTACTTAGGTAAAACAGAAATATATTTGGTTATGAATATTTTTCTAATAATATCTCCATTTATTTGGTGTAAACTAAAGCCTTATAACTTTGAGAAAAATACCATAAGTAAAAGGTGGAAATCTTTTTGAGCATTATCTCTCTAGAAATTTGTCAACCTAATTTTTTTCATCACAAATATTTAAAATATTTAAGGAACTGAAAATTTCTACTATATACTATTTTTTTTTCCCCTCAGAGTGAAGTTATTTTAAATTCTTGTGCAGGCAATTTTATTTTATTCTGAGGTAAATTAAATCAATCTTAAAAATTTTGTTCAGACCCAGTCAAATGGAAAGTTTACCTTTAAATTTTATCTCATAAATACAGCAGGGAACTTCTGTGAACACAAGCATGGTAGAGTATCCCTTCCCTTCCACCCTCATAACGTCATGGTATCACTTATATTGAAGATTGTTGATAAATTCAACATTTGGTCATCCTTGGGACCAATTTCCAAGGATGTCTGCTTGGCATGCTTCCAAGGACTAATATATCCATGTTAACTTCGTACCAGAGAGTTACTTCTCTCTTAGAAGCCACATAATTTTTACCATAATTTCTTGGTATTCCTTTGTTTTGCTCTAATATTTTGAGTTGGTTACAGAGAAGATATATTTTAGAGAAATATTTAATAACTCTGTTGCTGAAAAGCCAGATTATTGTCCACCAGGGATTTAATAGTACATTTTTCATCATGAATTGTATTTATGTTAATGATATTCTTCATAAGTGGGTTAAAGTCTGAAGGAGAGCTCTATACAAAATAGACACAATTTTTGAAGATAATGAAAGGTGTTTTTGAAGTGGTTTGTATACACTTGTTAGCTCCTGTCACTCAAGCAGATACCTGTCATACCATGAGCTGGATATAAATGTATGATATAGACAGCTCAGGGACTAAAGAACAGAGTTAAAACATTAAAATTATAAAAGGTACAGTGTACAAGAGAAATTTATAAGAACAAAGCCTAAAGGACCAGTCAGATAATTTCAAGCATACTAATAATGCATAATGGGAGTCTCAGAAAAGAGAGAGAGAATGGCAGAAAACTTCCCGAATTTAATGAAAAAATGAATGTACACATTCAAGAAACCTAACATGCTCCAAATGGGATAAACTTGGAAAGAATCGTGCCCAGAAACATTGTAGTCAAATTGTCAAATACTAAGGACAAAGAGAAAATTCTAAAATCTGCAAGAAAACAGAACATGTTATGTGAAACTAGATGCAGACTTCTCATCAGAAACCACTGAATGGAGAAATCAGTGGTGCACAATATTTTATGTGCTGAAAGAAAACAATTGGCAACTAAGAATTTTAAATCCAACAACACTCTGTTAAAAATAAGGGAGAAATTAAGACAAGCTCAGTGCAAAACAAAGCTAAGAGAATTTGTCACTACTAGACATGCCCTATAAGCAATGTTACTTGGAATTGTTCAGCCTGAAGGGAAAGGACACTAGACAGTGAACAAAGAGGCATAAATAAATAAAGTTTTCTTTTGAGGTCACCATATGGATACACATCCCAGCATTTTTGTATTGTGTTTGCTGTAAGTAACTCCACTTTTAATTTATTACAAGATGTTAAATACAAATGCATAAAATAATGATATATCTTTGTTTATGACATGCAATTTGAATAGAAATAATTTATAAAATGTATGACAAAAAGTGGGGGAAAAGAAGGGTGCAGAAAGAGTGTTTGTGTATGTTATTGAACTTAAATTGCTATCAAATCATAAATGATTGTATATTGACTTAGGATGTATTTAAGCCTCATGGAAACACACACTAAAAAAATCTGAAAAATATAATGAAAGAAATGAGAAGGGACTCAAAATCAAATAAAGATAAATGTAGGCATTAATGGAAGAACTGAAACGCAAAAGAGGTATAATTCTTCAAGTACCAAATAGCAAAGTGGCAGAAGGTATTGCATTATCAGTAACTACTTTAAATGTAAATGGACTAAATTATCCAGTCAAAAGGCAGCTATTAGCAGAATTGTTAAAGGAATATTACCCAACCAAGTGCTATTTACAAGAGCCTTACCTTAATTCAAAGACACAGTTGGTTGAAAGTGAAAGGATGGGAAAAATAGTCCATGCAAATAGTAAACAAAGACAGCTTGGGTAGCTCTATGAATATCACAAAAAATTGTCATCAAGCTAAATCTGTTACAAGGGATAAAGAAGGAAACTATATACCGATAGAGGTTGATTTAGCAAGCAGATGTAAAAACTGTAAATATATATGCATGTAAAGTGCAGACTCACAATATATGAAGCTAATATTGACAGATTTGAAAGGAGGAATAAATGGTTCTACAGTAATAGTGGGAGATATCAATACACCATATACAATATGAGTAAGACATCTAGACTGAACATTGATAATAATGCAGAAAACCTGAATGACACTATAAACCAGGTAGAGTTAAGAGACTTTTCACCCAACATCACCAAATACACATTATTATTTCATGCACAAAGGCCTTTTTCTAGGATAGACCATTTGGTAAGTAAAAAACAAACAAACAAACAAACAACAACAAAATAAATCAAGTCCTAATAAATTTAACAATTTTGAAATCGTATACTGTATCTTCTTTCTCTAGACTTGAATGAAGGTGGAAACCAATAACAGAGGAATAACTGAATAATTCAAAAAAATGTGGAAATCAAGCAATGGACTCTCAAATCTCAAATATCCCATGGGTCAAATAATATTTTATGAAGAAAATTAGGGAATATCATGTGGTTAATGAACAAAATAATATATAACAAACTTATATGATGCAGCAAAGTCAGTGGTGTGAGGGAAATTCATAGGATTTAATGTTTACTCCAAAAAAGAGTAGAAAGATCCAACAAGATGATGAACTAGAAATAAAAAAACAAACTAACCCCAAAGAGAGCAGAAAATGAGAAATAAACAAAGATTATAGTGGACATAAATGAAATTGAGTGTAAAACAAAAGAGAGATCAGAGAAACCAAAAGAATCAATAAAATCAACAAAATATTAGTTAAATTTGCATAGTAAAAAAGAGGGAGGATGCAAATAATTAAATCAGAAATGAAAGGAAAGACATTACTATTGATGCACAGAAATAAAATGGATTATAAATGTATAATATGAACAACTGTATTTGACAAATTAGATAGCCTAATTGAAATTCAGAATAATGCTTAGAAATACACAAACTACTGACACTGACTCAAGAAGAAAGAGAAGATCTCAACAGACCAATAAAAATGACAGAATTAAATCAGTAATTAAAACCCCCCCAACAAAGAAAAGTCCAGGAACAGATTGCTTCACTGGTGAATTTTGCCAAATCTTCCAAAACACCAGTCCTACTCAAATTACTCTAAAAAATTGAAGCAAAATAACACTTCCTAATCATAATATGACATCAGTATCATCCAATCATCAAAGCTAGATAAGATATCACAGGAAAATTATGGCACAATATCACTTAGGAATATAGATGTAATAAAACTCAATAAAATACTAGCAAATTGAATCCAACAGAACTTTAAATAATTATATACCATGATCAAGTGAGATTTATCCTGGTGTGCAAGGATAGTTCAGCATAAGAAAAGAAATTATTGTTGTATGCCACATTAATAGAATGAAGAAAAAAGCCACATGATTATCTCAATACATTTGGAAAATTCAGTCGACAAAAAGGCACCCCTTCTTGATTAAAAAAAAAAATCAGAAAATGAGTAGGAGTAGTAGGAAATTAAACCAAAATGATAAATGTCATATGAGAATTCCACATTTACTATCACATTCAATGGTGAAGGACAAAGTTTTCCCCCTGAGTACAGGAACAATAAAAGGATACCTGATATTACCAGTGTTATACAACATTTTGGTGGAAGTCCTAGCCAGAATAATTATGCAAGGAAATGAGATAAAAACAACCAAATTGGGAAGTAAATCAGGGAGCAAGTCTCTCCCTTTTTGTAAATGACATGATCCCATATATGGAAAATTATGAAAAATCCACAACAAAGCTACTAGAAGGAATAAACTAATTCAGCAAAGTGGCTGGGTAAAGAACAGCACCTCAAAATCAGTGATGTTTCAATTCAACAGTAATGAACAATTTGAAGAAAAAATTAAGTTAAAATACCATTTACAATAACAACTAAAAAATCAAATATCTAGGATCAAATTTAACCAAGGGTGTATAAAACTTACACACAGAAAAGTACAAAACAATGCTGAAAGTAATCAAAGAAATCCAGAATAATGAAAGGACATTCCATGTTCAAGGACAGGAATACTAAATACTGTTAAGATGTCAATTCCCCCCAGTGTGAGTTTTATGTACCACACAATCGCAATCAAAATCCCCAAAGTTTTCTTTGAAGAAACGAAAAAGCTTACCATCAAATTTACATGGATGTTTGAGGGTTCACAAACAGACAAAGCCATCTTAAATAGAAGGATGTTGTAAGAAAAACACTTTCCAATTTTGCAACTTATTAAAAAGCTACACTATTCAAAATCATGATATTGGCACAAGTGCAGGAATACAGGATAATGGATTTGAATTGAAAGTTCAGAAATAAACTCTCATGACAATGACAAATTAATTTTTTAAAAAGTTGTCAAGTCCACTCAGTGAAAGAATAGTCTCTGCAACCATGATGTTGGGAAAACTGGATAGCTACATGCAAAATGAGGACCACTACCTCTCATCATATACGAAAATTAACTAAAAATCAATCAAATACTTAAATATATGAAGCAAAATTATAAAACTTTGTAAAGGGTTGTATTTTATATCCCCAAATATGTTCTTAATCTAAGTCCATTCTTGTGGTTATGGATCCAAAGTAAATAGGACATTTGGAAGATGTTATTTTTAGGTCAGTTGTGACCAACTGAATCAGTTTGGGATTTAATCTGATTACTTGAGTCTTCTTTAAAGATTGAAACTCAGGCATAGAGAGAAAGCGTTAGATGAAGCTGAAGGTAAATAGAAAACAGATGAAAGAGGAGAAACATAGCCATGTGCATTGCCATGTGATAGAAAAGCCAGGGATTAAGGATCACTGGCAGCCAGCCTTAGGGTAAAATGAATGACCTTGCTGATGACTCAGTTTTGGGCTTCTCTGAGACTCAATACTGTGAGCCCATTATTTAAGCCAACCCACATTATCATATTAATTTTAGCAGCCAGGAAAGTAAGGCAAACTCCTACAAAGAAACATACAGAAACCTTTCAAGAACTTGTGTTAGGCAGTGTTTTCTTAGCCTTTACACCAAAACCACAAGCAACAAAAGAAAAAAAATAGATAAATGGGATTTCATCAAAATTACAAACTTCTGTGCATCAAAAGATTTTTTAAGAAAGTTTTAAAAATTTGCAGATTGGGATAAAATATTTGGAAATCATATGTCAGATAAGGGCTTATTATCCAGAATATTGTAAGAAATATCAGCCAAAACAGACAAAATTGTATTTAAAAAATAGGCAATAGACTTGAATAGATATTTCTCCAAAGAAGATTTACAAATGACCAGTGTGATATGAAAAGATGGGCAATATCATTAAATGTTATAGAATTGCAAATCAAAATTACAATGGTATAACTGCATAACCACTAAAATGCCTATTAATTGAGCAGAAAATAACAAGTTTTGGAGAGCATGTGGAGTATGGGAACACTTGTTCATTGTTGGTGGTTGTGTAAAAGGATGCTGGTGCAGCTTCTGTGGAAAGCAGATTGGAGATTCCTCAGAAAGTTATGTATAGAATTAACATATGACCCAGCAATCCCACCTCTAGATATGTACACAGAATTGAAAACAAGGACTTGAACAGATACTTGCACACCAACATTCACTGTCACAATTTCTACTATTGGCAAATGATGGATGCAAACCAAGTGTCCATTAACTGATGAATGGATAATCTGGTATGGTATATACATCCAGTGGACTAATACAGGCATAAAAATGAATGAATTTATGAAACATGCAACTTCATGGATGAACCTTGAACACCTCATGTTGAGTGAAATACGCAATACCCAAAGGACAAATAATGTTGGATCTCACTCATATGAAATAATTGGAATACGCAAAGATAAGAGTTAGAAAATAAAATAGAGGTTATCAAGTCCATGTTAGGGTTGAATAGCCATGTACATTTCTATGTGATAGAAAAGCAGAGGATTAAAGATCACTGCCAGCCAGCTTTAGGGAAGAATGCTTAATTGATATAGATTTTATGATTACAGTGATGGAAAAGTTTGGTAATGGATGATGTTAACGGTGGTACATCACAATATAATTAACACCACTGAATTGTATATTTGTAAGTGGTGAAAATGGAAAATTTAATGTATATATGTTACTAGAATAAATATTTTTAAAACAGAACTGTACAATGCAGACAAGTGAAACCTATGTAAACTTTTGGACAACTAGTTAATAGGATAATTAGAAGAATATTTTTCATCAGTTATAACAAAAATACTATACTGATGTAAAATATTAATAGTAGGGAAAACTGCATTTATGAAGAGGGTATATGGGATCTCTGTACTTTCTGCATGTTGTTTTCTGTAAATCTAAAACTTTTTAAATGGAAAAACAAAAATATATATTTATCTCCACATGAAATGTAAGTACTGTAAAGAAATTGTCTAATTCCATTTAGTCCTTGTCATTTCAGCCTTTGTTTCCCTATATTTTGCTTTTACATATATATACAATTCTTTTTTTTGTTGTACACAGTTTTCTTTCACAGAAATTACTTGTGTTTCCCAGGCCTTGCACCTTTCATTTTTTTTGTGTGTAGCTTCAATATTTCCTCTTACATGGCTTTCTTCAGGCTGAAAAACTTGTTAACTTTATTTGTACTGCAGGCAACAAATTTCCAAGCTCTGATTTCTTCTTTTTTTTCTTTAGAACATTATATTTTATAAAAGACAATGATAAAAAAGTACAAACATTTCCATGAGAAGCAAAAAATAATAATAATATTAGATTACAAGAAATTACCAGCTTTTATTTCAGTGCATTTATGTAGAAGCCTTTTGTATCTTAATAAATAAAATAATCTTAAGTACACCTCTTCTTTCTGATAAACAACACCATGATCATTTTAGTTCTCTCAGAATTTTTCCAAATCCAAGGCAATAAATCCAGAATACTAATATTTATCTGAAAATTACAGAAAGAAATGTAACAGAGGCATGCAAATACCAAATAAAATGACACAAAATTTGCTTTCACTTATAGGAAGCCTCCAAAAGGAGAATATTATATTGGATATTTTCCCATTCTATTTTAAAACGGATATCAATACCTTGTCTTGGAAAGGAGTACAAATTTTTGATACATAATTTTGTATTTATCTATTATTTCAAATAAGGTTTTCTCACTGAACATCTCTTCACAAAATACAAACAGAAATTTAAATTTAGATTTAAAAAATAATATTAAACTCGAGTTTTGTCAAGGATTTAAATGACTATGTCCACTGTTAATTAGATGTAATGTATCAGCAAATGTGTGCAATTTTACCCTTTTTTGCCCCTAAAATATGCCTATTAATCTTTACTTAGTTCAAAGGTACTATGTTAATTCCTCCTGTAGTGCCAAGGGGACCACATAATAGCTCTATGTCCTTGTATATAGGTTCACTGACTTTGAGACTAAGAAATATAACAGATAAGTTATTAGAAGATGTCTTCATAATTTTAGAAAAGTTTCAACTTCTTTGACTTGATCTGTTTAGAAATGAAACAATACTCTTTCCATAGACATATCTATCTGATTTCTTTTTTTCTGATACAGAGTAGGTAGTCAATACGTGGTGATTAATAAACCCACCTAACATAACTATAAAGAGCATAGTTTGCATTTGCAATGTATTTGTTCATTTTTATGGAACAGATTTATTTTCATACACTGAAAATAACTGGGCAAAGCCCTGTCACTCTTATGGCAACATATAAAGATCCCTGTTTATAGACAAAAATAAATTTTAGCTCTGTACTTGAAAAATAAAACAAAAACAAACCAAAAGCATAAAACAAAAGTCAAACTAGCAAGGAAGCTTTCACAGAATGACACATCATATTCAAAACTGGAAAAGCAAAACACTCACATTTGACTCCTAAAACAAAATATAACATCAGACATTCCAAGAAAATAAGGCAAATACTAGCAGTACTTAGTTTTCTTGAAGCTCTGAAATGTATATCAAAATGAAAATATATCAAAATATGGGCAGCTCCACCTTAAAAATAGAAAAATATGTTCCTCAATAAGACATAGAAAAAGGCCTAATTCACCCCACTTCTAAAATATTTACATATTCTTGGGTTAATCATGCTTCTACACCCCTACTGCCTTAGTTAGAGATCAACAAATGTTACCATTCTCAATCTACCTTCTTTCATTTCATAAATTTCAAAAGTACAGTGGCTATGAGAGGCAGAAAATGAACAGATACACAAAGTACAAATATCTTAATTTTCAGAAGGTTTGATTTTTCATTATTTATTTTGAGAACCACCAAAAAACCTGAAAGATAATTACCTTGGAAAATTTTCTAAGAAATAAATGTGGCAAAATTCTTTTTGGTATCCTGACAGTTATCCATTTTTTCAATGTTATAAGAATTTCAATTATTTTATGATTTGGTTTGTGGTCGTGCCACCAATATTGTCATAGGAAATGAACACTTCAAAATTTAACTTACAACCTGAGATAAATAGTTCTATTTCTGTTTTAGGTGAACAACCCATGAGGCAAATGCTATCCAAACTTTTCTCTCATATATAGATTCCTATTGTTCTTTATTAAGATTCATTTTAGAAAGCTACAAGTTTTTGTCTTAAACTTGTGAAAATATTTTACAATATTTTAAAGAGGTTTTGGTTAACTGATAATTTTCAAAGTAAGGCTATTGTTTGCTTTTGCAATGGAAAAGTTTGTTTAAATTTAAGAGAAAGAACATATTTGATATCAGGCAGTAAGGCCTGTATTCAGAGACATATGTAATATCATCAGTGCATTTAAATAACTGATTATGGTTTTTAACATAATTCTATTAAATTATGCTTTTCATGAGGAAATTTTAATAACTAACTCCAGAGAGGTAATTTCTTAAAGTCCAAAAAAAAGCTTGAATTAAATTGGCTAACCTTAAAAAATCCCTTCCAAACCTGAAATTCTATGATTCTGAGAATTAAGTTTAAAACATTTTTATCTACTAAGACTTATCTTCACAAAAATAGAACATTTAATTTCTTATCTAATACTGTAATTCATTTGTATATTGTAAGTATTACTGGGTTTGCCATAGCTCATTCTTTTAAAAAATAAAGTTTTGTTTTTAAAATGAAAACACTTTTTTTTGGCTCTTCTACTTTATTCTGGAAGTAATAAAAAGTGTCATTCACTAAGGATTTAAAAATACAGTGTGCATACACACACAACCTTGGGGACATTTTTTTAGGCACAAAATCCCTGTCACTTACACCAGAGGTACATGAAAGACATTTAACATAAAGAGGTCCTTTATATAATGTCACATCACAACTTTTAAGATTTTCTTGGTAATGCTCATGCAAGATGCAGAAACAATATGGTTGCAATTTAGCAAAGCCTGATGAGATTACAAGCAAGGAAAAATTTGATAATCCTGGTAGGAAGAAATCTGTGTAAGTCCTTTCTTCTTATCTTTTAAAACCCTAAGAAAGCTGTGACTTCTTCCACACAAAAAGGCTGAAGCTCTAAAGCTCAAAACTAGTATAATGGTTTGCTGTATTAGTTGGCTGTCAATTATTGACAGTTCCTTCATTTCACACAAGGGTTAATAATTTTTGTTTAGTGACATAAATTTACATTGTTTTTTCCATGCAAATAAAAAAAGTCTATAAAAGTCAAATAAAGGCATAACCAATTACATGGAAAACGGCAACACATGTTACTTCCCAATAATTTGAACACATTAATTTACATCACAGGCGTGTATGTACAAAATATGTTTAAATGAAAATAAAGCAATCTCTTGAATTAAATTAAATATTTTAGTATAAAAAGTTTCTCTTTGTAGGGAGTTCTCAACTTCCAGTCTTAAGCAACAGTATCTGGTTTCTGCAGCACTCGTCGCTGGGATGTGTGTCTCCAAGTACAGAGGATGGGTGGAAGAAGGCTGACTGTATATAGGGCCATGCTGTAAACACTGAGGACAGCTGTCTCTTCTTCTCCGAGAACAGGCACCCTCATACATCCATTCACTGACCTCCAATAAGGGCACACTCCAAGTTTATAATCCAGCACTGTGGTCTATCTTGTCATGACAACTACTTCTTTTAATAGTCTTCATTTGGTGCTAACTCTGGCATGAGGTTTACAGTTATATTTGTATACAACCTATCAACCAGTGTTTTTGGTGTATATATTAAATTGTTCAATCCATGATGTACTGACGCTCTTTTGAATACCTTAATAATTTATACCGTCCTAAAAACTGTACTTCACCTCGATGGTGATGAGGAATAGACATGTATTTTCCTAAATCTCCTTCTGGTCTTGCTACATTATATCCAGCATAGTGAACTCTGTTCCAAAGGTCATCATCTTCTCCTCCCCACCCCCAGAAGGCATTAGGAAAGCCATTGATCTTTTTAAATTGTTCCACTGTCAGTCCACTTACACCACCAAAAAACTCTTTATATGGAAGAATATATATGTATTGATCCAGCTTTGCTGCAAAATGATGGGGCATCTCTCCACATCCGTAATAGTTTCGGTCATTTTCCGGTAGATGATCCACATCATGGAAAATTACGCAGTTCCAGACGCTCTTTCATGGCCTCCTTGAATCCCACGTTGAAGAGCATTGCACGGTTAAAAGGCTGGGTGTCAGTCTGCTCAATGACATAAAAGGCAAATTCCAGCCGCTGCTTCTGGAGCATTGGAATCAGGTGCAAGAAAAAAATCAGAAGATGTTCATGGCGATTACGGAAAGGAATGAGAATTGCCACCTTCCATCTGGGTTTACAGTCTTTAGGCCTCCAGCGACCTCCTGGTTCAATATCTAAACCCTTGGAGAAGAGGTGATGAAGTTCATCAAAACTGACTTCGCTTACATTGACATTGAGGAATCCCGGCATGTACGGCAGTTTTTCTGGGCAGGGGAGGAATGGTGAATATGTGAAGTTTTCCGGAAGATACGTTGTTATTTGAACAAGATAATTACTTGAATTATTGCCTTCAGGATAATCTGTACCGTTGAGTGTAGAGTTTTTATTTGTGTACAGCTTGGTCATATGTCCTATTGTTTTCACATTTTCTTTCAACATAATACCTCGAGCTTGTACCATAAAGAGGTATGTATTTGCGATGCCCGGAGCCACATAGATGAAGTAAAGACAAGACGAGGAGAG
>JAQZBX010047402.1:0-20478 GCA_029593785.1 Cabassous unicinctus
ATATGAGAGGCCCCGGATTCGCTTCCCGGTGCCTCCTTGTGAGGGCAGGCCGGCTCGCGCGGCGCCATGGGCTGATGCGGCAAGACCTCACAGCAAGGGGGAGATAAGCAGACATAGAGAAGACACGCAGCGAATGGACACAGCAGCACAAGCAGCAAGGGGAGGATAAATAAATAAAATAAATAAATCTTTAAAAAAAAAAAAAAGAATTTAAGGACATGCCATAGGGTAGGCAAGGGAGTAAAGAGTTTAATAAGAAACAAGAAAATGAGAAGAGTACATGGTCCAAGGCATGGACCACAGACGTGCTGCAGAATGAGTCACGCCTAATTATTTTTTTAAAATAAAGATATATTTTATTTATTTATTTCTCCTCACCCCTTCATTGTTTGCACTTGCTGTGTCTGTTCATCTCCTTTGTTTCTTTAGGAAGCACCAGCCACTGAACCCGAGATCTCCGATGTGGGAGGGAGGCACCTAATCACTTGAGTCACCTCCGTTCTCTGCTTTGCTGTGTCTCTCATTGTGTTTTTTTTCTTCTTGTGTCTTTTGTTGCATCATCTTGTTGTGTCAGCTTGCCACACCTGCCCGTTGCATCGGCTCTCTTTCTCGCTCGTCTTCTTTAGGAGACACCGGGAACCGAACCAGGGACCTCCCATGTGGTAGGTGGAAGCTCAATCACTTGAGCCACATCTGCTTCCCTCTTTTTATTTTTTTTTAATCCTACAAACCACATATGACAGTCTCAGAATAACAATTGCAAAACTTCTACCAACAACATGATTACTGAAAACATTAGAAGAATTCTCTCTCTCTCTCTCCTTTGCTGTTCCTTTTGTCCTAAGGGAATATACTACTCTGAATTGGTAGTCAAATTCCTATGTTTTAAAGTCACTTGAAATAGTTCTTATCTGAGGGAATAATCCACAACTCAATACACAGTTAGGCTCAATTTTTCATTTTGTTTTGAGTTTTAGTGATCATGTTTCAAAAGTTAATTTATTAACAATATATACTGGAGATGCTCCTAGAGCAGTATATGGAGACATTGCCCTTTGTTCTTTTTTACAGCTGCATAGTGCTTCATTGTGTGCATGTACCATAATTGGTGGTCTCCTATTGATGAACATTTGTACTGTTTCTAATAAACAAATAGTACTCCAATGAATAACCTTGCACATATATCTTTCCATATTTTTGTCAGAGCATCTTTGCGCTAGATTAGAAACTAGGATAGTAAGTAAAAAGTAGTCAATGCAATGCCCTTTGAATGGACCAATCACAGTAGTGGTCCTCATTTTTAAGGGTAAAATTATGCTACCTCCTGCCCAAGCTCAGAGAATGGAGAGATGAGTCTTTGGCTCCTCATATAAGTTAATGATTGTCTCTCCCAGAACACTCATTGAGCTTTCATACCACTGGATTTCTGAAAGTACATCCAATGTCCTGATGGAACTAAATCCCTGGTACTAGCACTCAGAGCAGATCTGAACAAACCATGTGCCCTATGCAACCACACCCTATTCGTGTATAACAGGTGTCACGAGGAGTCAAACTGAGAGGGCACCATGTTAGGGACCAACATACCAACTCTCCCTAAGTCAAATGCAGCTAATTTTTCCTCCAATATTAGGCCACATCACTGTTGACTGAGCACCAGGTGACGAGTCAGTCTCCTGTCAGAAGCTCAGTCCAAATCAGTTGCCCTTGAGTGGGCAGAAGGCACAGTTGTCAGCTCTTACCTTACTTCTAATGGTTGAATTTGGGCAACTTAAAGGCACATATTATCAGACCCCATTGAAGCCAAATACGGTCATTTAGAAGAGGAAAATGCAGTTTTGTGGCACATGAAAACTACATTTCTTTTATGCAGCTGTCCTAAAAAGATGTGTGTATATAATTTTTTCCATTTTATAAGTGATATCTCTTAAATTATTTTACATTTCTATTGTAACTTCTACCATTTTGAAAAAGCACTGCCTTGACCAACAATTATGCAGCAAAGATTTTTCTACTGCAAATAGTTCACTGAATTCCCCATGAATCATTTCAGGACACGCCTTCTAAAAGATACATTTCTACCAATATAAGAATCCAGCTGTGTCGAGTGACTCCCAGTGATATCTAGGACTAATTCTTGCCAGATGATTGTTTCCAGAAAAGAAATTCAAGTTATAGTATCAAGTGGGGGAAAAAGAAAGTGCAAAGGCAAATGTCAAGGCCCCAGGTTGGGACCCTCTGTGAAATGGGGCCGAAAGCCTGCAGAGAAATCATTGTGTGGCATCTTATTCAAACCCGGAAGCAGCTCTTAAATTCCCTGGGATACGAAATGGCTTGTGTTGAACTTGGCCAGCAGCCCATTCCCTCCACTCCCCCACCCCAGACCTATTATTGTTTAAAGGTATTCCCATAGGTCTCTTCTAGGGCCGGAAAACAAACCTTTAGCTGAAATTGGCTGGTGTGACTTGTCAGGGCCCTCACAGCAGAAAGTGCCAGAACAGGTAGGAGTTATCAGGTGAGAACATCTGAATGCACTTAAAAAGTTTTTCTGTGAGGTTTACTATTTTTTTTTTTTAGGTACCAGGGCCTGGGAATGAACCCAAGACCTACTTTGTGGAAAGCTGGCACTCAACCACTGAGCTACATCAGCTCCCCTGAGTTGGTTTTTTCATTTGTTTGCTTGTTGTTTGTTTTTCTGCTTTTAGGAGGCACCAGGAACCGAACCAGGGACCTCCCATGTGGGCAGCAGGCACTCAACTGCTTGAGTCATATCCACTCCCCTATTACTATAATTATTATTATTAAGTGCATTTGACTTTTTTTTCTTTCACTTTTTGGTTGATTAATTCTATACAGTGCTTACATTGGGGTTCTGCATAATATGAATAGAATGAGTGAAAATAAAATGAAAGTATCATCTTTGTGGAACAGTGAGAAATATTACCTAAGAGCAAAGGGGTCCCCATTTCCTGGAAGACTGTGGGCTATATATTGTTTTTGAATTTTTGATCCACACTATTCTTTTCTTCTTTCTTTCTGATTCCTAAACTCAATCATCTTCTGGTGCTGAATGCCCTGTGATAAGGCCATGCAGATGTTTTATTAACACCTTAAAGCCACTAAAATCTTCCCTAGAAAAGCCAATCACTGAGCAAAATGGCCCATGAGAAAGTTCTGGTTCTCCATGGTCCTGTCAAAATAATATCAGGCAGGGGAGCAGAAGCAGCTCAGTGGTTGAGCACCTGCTTTCCATGTACAAGGTCCTGGGTTCAATCCCCAGTACCTCCTAAAAACTAATAATAATAATATCACACAGAAGGTTTGCTATGAAAGTTCATAAAATAGAAGTGTACTGAGGAAGTTCTCTCAACAAATCAGAGTATAATCTGTTCAGGGAATGACATTTTCATGAAAAGGGAAACCCAGTGAACGCAGTTAAGAACGAGCACCCATACTCTGAGCAGATCACAAAAGTCCTCTCAGGACACCATGCTCCTTCCAGGGAGCTCCCCAGGAAGGGGACCCTTGATGTTGATCTTGCAATTAGAGGAATATGAATTTTGTAATTACCCTGACATAAATTCAATGGGGACTGGACGGTGGAATCTTGGGGAGCCTAACATAATGGCACACTCACACTGGTACCCTCCCTCCTCCTCCCTCTCTCTTCTCCAAAACAAATGACCTCTCTCAGATCCTGTTTGTGCTTTTTTTGCTTCCTGCACGGAAGCAGTTTGCTCGTGAGCTTAGCAGCTGATCCCTTTCAGTGTCACAAAGCCCGCGTTTCCTCCTCCTTGTCCTTTTCTCTTGTGCGTTTGTTTTCTCTTCTCCGAATGAGCACGGACTGAATTACAGGAAACTGGCAAGAGCATTCTCTCTCTCGTTCCTAGAGAGTCAGGGAGCCTGGGAATGGCTTTGGCCTTACCCTGGATGGCCTCCAGCCGGCTGACGTGCACTCAGCTAAGAGCTCAGCATCACCTGCCAGCCTTGCTATCTGGGCAGCTTCAGGTCCACCCAGGGTCCGCAGGCCAAAGCACATCCTGAGGCTTGTTGTAGACAGAGAGGGACCAAGAGGTTGCTGGAGAAGAGGACCAAAGGGTTTGTCTCCCGACCGCTCCTTGCTTTGGCTGCGGCTGGCCAGCCCTCTCCGCTGATTTTCAGCCTTACTTCCTGCCAGGGCCTTTGTTTATCTGAGGCGCCAAAATCCCACTGTGAATTCTGAAAGAGTGACCCATGGCTCTCGCTCTTTCTCTCTAACTGTCACGTATCCCGATGTCATCTTCTTTCCTTGTCAAAGACAACTCGATGTTTTTGTTGGTGTTCTTGGAAGGAGGTCAGTGGATGTTGTTCCCCCTAAGAATGTCTGACTGTGCTGCAGAGACATCTACAGAAGGGCAGAAGCACAAAGGCACCAGTGAGGATGCTCTGCCACTCACGTCCCGGGCTTGGCTTTCCCCGAACGCGCCAACACCGTTTCCTGCCAGGCTTTTCACAGTTACACGGCCCATCTCAAGTCTTTAATCTTTATGTTGGCTGCAAGAGAAAAAAAAGAAAGAAAAACTACCATGACTGCTCAGAGGAAAGGCAACAAACCCTTGAACCAGGACCATGGCAGAGGGAATGAAGTAAAGGGGGTAGATTTAAGAGGTTTCCAGAGATAAATATGACACTCAGACATTTCCTATTTCACATCATGATGAAATTATAAGGCCAATTCTCCTATTCCTTAAATAGGTGAAAGCAAAACAAATTATCCTACAGCTTTTACTTTAGGAGGAAATGTGCCTTTTAAAAGAAAGCACTTTTTAAAAATACTTATGTTCTGGGGGGAAAAAGGTAAATGAAATCTGTCACCTTGAATTTGTGTGATCAGAGATGACCCTATTGAATATTTACAGGCAGTTCCAACACATTCACAGTGATTAATAATATCCATCGCCTATCCATCCCTCTGGAACGTTAGAAGACTCTAAGAAGATTCAGTACAGCATCATTGCTGATTCAAAAAACTCGCAGTGACAGTTGTGAGTCCTTGCATGAATTCTCAACATTTTTAAAAGTATGCGCTCCCTCTTGTGGCCAAAGCTGTCTTTACTGCTTGATCAAGTCTGCCAAAACCTTTATTTTAAAATTATTTTAATGAGTAAAGTTTCAATCCTCCTAGAAATGAATTTGCACTTTAAAACTTTTTCTTTAGTTGGTACTAAATAGGCTCCATAATATTCTTGGTGAATCTCAATCTCTACGGTTATAGTTTGTAATTATCAGTTTTCAATAATGGGTTTCAATAATTGCAAAAATGCAATTATCGCCTAGTTAATGTGTAAGCTAATTTACTATAAAATTTTCCAAAGGAAGTGAGATCATCATTTATCACCTGATAAAATGTCCTCATTGATGAACCTATGTATGTCCTCTTAAAACTAGTTGAAGTTGAAACTATTTCCAAAATGTGCATTTCCCATCTAATAAAGCATCCTTCCTTGATGCTTTATTAGAGGATGCTTTATTGCACTGATGTCATCTCTCACACTAGGAGGTAGGGTCAGGCAAAGGCCACGGGGAGGAGGCGGTGGCAGGGGGTGGGAGGAGGGAAAAGAGACTAATATCAAGCATCTACCCAGAGGTGGGCATTTTGCTTCATACTTCACATCTTCTATCTTGTCTGAAGCTCTTGGAGATGTGTTGATCCATTCATCTTCCAGTCAATAAAACATTTATTCAACTCTTTCAAGTCATAGTAAGATTTAAAAAAAAAATGAAATAGACACCATCTCTGCCTTAAAAGTGCTTAGAGCCAAGGGGGAGGACGGACAAATAAACAGATAAGTGAGGTTCCCTGGACAGGTGGACACCCACGCACTGGGGGACACCCAGGAGTGACTTTTAACACCAGCTGCAGAGAAGATAGCAGGGAAGACGAGTGATCCTCAATTCAATCTTGAGGGGTGATGAAGAGTTAGCCAGGCAAAGGGGCAGGAGGTGCAGAGGCCCAGAGTCATAACAGAGCAATAGTTTAGGCTGGCTAGTTGGAGGGAAGTGAATGATTAATATCCCCATTTTCCAGACGACCTAATTGATGCTCAGAGAAGCTAAGGCAGTATCCTTCCTCCAAGACCAAGTGGGGCTTTGAAGAATGTGGCGCCACCTGGTGTTCACCTCGACCTTATTTGTTGAGGGAAAATGACAACCCTGAGCAAAGGTGACCACAGGAATAGTTGAAGTCTACATACATAATTATGAGCCCTGTTCTAACAAAATGCCACCATCTTCGAAGTTGAAAATGGTCATTATCTTTTATTTTAATCCAACAGTGTAAACACCAGAAGGGGTTTGGTAGCCAATGATAATGACAATAATGGAGCTACCACTATTGTCCAGCCTTACATCCTGATCTTAAGATCCATTCCAGTGGCCTGTCTGGCACTATTGCTCAGTGGAATTACATCTTACAGCCAGCTAAGACCTAAAGTCAGCAGAAAGGCAAAAAAATTGTGTATAGTCAGAATATGCTTTCAAAATCCCTTACATTATCCATAAAATATAACAAACATGGGTTTTGTGTATAGAACCCAGTACTGTAAGTGTTATAAACCCCAAAGTGTGAGGACCACTGAGTTAACCTTGGGGTGCACAAAGTTAGAATCTATATACAGGTGGCTGAGTGTTCAACCCATTCTGCCTTTAAGACAGCTGGCAAATCTCTAACAGTTTAGGGTACGATCAGTAGAGAATCCTAAATATCCTTGCTTTTCTGCATAAGCCAAACCCTCTTTAACTTAGTGGATTAGCTTCCTAGGGCTGCCCTAACAGATGACCACAAACTTGATTTAAAACAACAGAAATGTATTCTCTCACAGTTCTGGAAACTTGAAGTCTGAAATCAGGGTGTCCACAGGGCCATACTCCCCTGAATCCTTCCTTGCCTCTTCCAGTGTCTGGTAGTTCCCGGCAATCCTGGGTGTTCCTTGGCTTGGAGACAATCTGCCACGGTCTGCTCTCTGGCCTTTTCCTCTGTGTTTGCATGTCCTCTCCTCTTCTTTTAAGGACGCCAGTCACTGGATTTAGGACTCACCCTAATCCAGCATGACCTCACCTTAACTAATTATATCTGCAAATACCCTATTTCCAAATAAGGTCACACTCTGAGGGTCTGGGTGGACATGAATTAGGGGGGAGGGGAACTATTAAATCCACTACATTTAGCATATTATGTTGTCCAATGTTCCGATTCATCACTTTAAATCCAGGACACATGTGTTGTTGCAATTGTAAGAATATCTGGTTTGGATATAATATGGGAATAAACCTTACACAGCATTTATTACACAGTAGATGCTCAATAAATAGTTGGTGGATTTGAGTCTGAGTCTTGTTTCATTAGGCCCATATTCACATATTCTTTGAAAAGTTGTGGAGAAGAACTTGGCCACCTTCTTGCTGTCTTCCTAGTTGGCTTTTCATGGGTAGATCCCCTAAACAGCTATCAATCTTATACCTTTGGGCATTGGTTTGCTGGTTTTCTAAATTGAGTTGTATTTATTTGGGCAGGGGATAGATTTCTAAAGTAAGTTTCAAGTTAAGTGATGAACTTGAACCGTAGGTTCATTTCATTGAATTTAGAAGGCAATCATCTAATTATATAGTTTGATCAATGTTGATAAACACACCAGATGAGATAAGGAAAAGGGCAGGGGAACTAATTCTCTAATAGGGGGTTAGTCCTACCTTTTCCAAAGGTTGCTAAAATCATCTTGCCAACAAACATTTGTGAATAAGTTTCTAGGCCCCAAGCACTCCCTGAAGCAGAAGATGGGCCAGAAAAATGAATATGTGGTTCTTATCCTGAAGAAAATTATTTTTTGATTCTTCCTTTTTAAACATAAAAAGTTTTTAGTAAGACGCAAACAAACAGTGAAACCACAATCTCGTTCTTTCTTCTCATGAAATTAATTAGCTGTAAAAATACAAAGCATTTCTCAACAATATTTTTTTAATTTAATGGCCATAGTAAAGACATTCTTTTTTATAATGTAGTTTCATGATTGCTAACAATAATATGAAGTTAGTGAACTTAACAATGCTGTAATTTGTTACTTCTAGTTTAGGACATCTGACCACTCATTAGTAAGAAAAATCAATTCTTTAGGCATTTTTACATAAACTACCTTAATCATTTCAATACATTGTTATCACAAAATCAGGGTGAAAATCAGGTGATTTCTTAGAATAGTAAGGTATTAAAAATAAGATTTTTCTCTCTCTCTTTTCACAATTGAAAAAAAAAGGATCAAGTATGGACTTAAAAATTTGGGGTCAATGTGATAGGTGTTTAATGATGTGGTTGTAATTTGCAATCTCTGGCTACTAATAAGAATTTTGTAATTTTCATATGTTTATCAGCCACTTGAATTCTTCTTTTGTAAATGCCTATTCAGTTCTTTTGTTTTGCTTCTTGATTTGCAGTAGCATTTATATTTTAGATACTAGTTTTTGTATTGGTTATATATGTTTTATTTTCTCCTTTCTGTTTACCTTCGTACTCTTTCAAGAAGCAAATTCTAAACTTAATTTCTCAAAAAATGTTTATTGAGCCATGGCTTTTGAAAGATATTTTTGCTTGGGCAAAGAATTCTAGTTTGACTGTTTTTTCCTTTCAATAATATAAAGATGCGCCTTCACTGTTTTCTGGCTTGCATTGTTTTCAACAAGTCTGTTGTCATTATTATCTTATCTTTCTGAAAACTCTATTTGATGCCACATGAATTATGTGGTTTACTATTCTGGCTGGAAGAAACACAAACTATTTCTCTCTATGTGTGAGCTCCAAGTATTGTTGTCTATGCTTCTTTCAGATGTTTCTTTCTTCAATCTCAAGTGATTTCTTACATATGCATGCTCATCAGTACTCAGCGAAGACTTGAGGGGACCCTCTACAGATCTCTGAAACTTTCTCTGTGCAGCTGTTTCCTCTCCTGGACTCTGTCCTGCGAACTTTAGCCACCTTGACCTCTCACAACTCCCAGCTCCATCCCTGCAACGCTGGAGAGCACTGGGCTCCACCTGGCCTCCCCTCCCTGTGCTATGGCCTGGAAACTCTCCAGGCAGTAAGCGAGGGAATCATAGGGCCCCCTTCATTTGTCTTCCTTCTCTTATGGATCACTGCCCTGCACTGTCTCATGTCCAATATCCAAAAACTATTGTTTCGTACTTTTTGCCAAGATTTTCAGTTGTTTCAGAAGGGAGGATAAATCTGGCACCTGTTACTCCATCTTGGCTAGAAGCAGAAGTCTGAAATTATCTTTAAAGTAATAAAATTTGTTAATCTTTTCCTTGCTTACCCCAAGTTATGGAGACATTCTTTTATATTCTTTTCTAAAAGGTTTATAGTTTTGATGCTTTTCCTTAAGTTTTTAATCCACCTGGAATTGAATTTTGCATATCCAATTGCACTTTTTTTCATAAGAATATTCAACTGCTTCAGCACTATTTATTGAAAAGCCCATCTTTATTTCCCTTTCTGTGAAGTATGCTCTTACCATAAATCAAATGTCCATAAATGTGAAAGTCTATTTCTGAGCCTAATTTTTTATTCTTGTGCCAATCCTACATGTTTTTGTTTTTTAGTTGTTTTTTTTTTACAAAAAGTAAAAATCTTGATAACACCAATTGTTGGTGAGGCTGCAGAGGGACAGAAATCTCATACAACGCTAGTGAGAATAGAAACCAGAACAACTATTTTGCAAAACAATGTGACATTTATTTAGAGTATTGAGCACACACATAACCTATGATTAAAAATTCCACTCCTAGAAATATATCCTAAAGGCATGCACATTTATGTGCACTAGACAACATGTACAAAAATGTGCTTAGCAATATTGTTTATAATTTATGTAACAGTAGTAAGAATAAATTAGGGCATATTTATGAAATAGATACTATAAAGCAATGAATATTAACAATTACAGAAATATACAACAAGATGAATGAGTCCTGCAAGCATACTCTTTGGCAAAAAATGCTAGTCACAAAAGAATGCATTCAGTGTGATTCTATTTATAAAATTAGCAAACTGCGCCCATGTTGCAGGCAACAAGTTCTATGTGTAATTTAAATAAATTCATATAAGAACCTCAATGAGAAGAAATAATCATGAGTTCTCTGTTAGCTCAAGCAGTTTTGGAGAGAAAAGAGTTTCCATCTTCCAAAGAGCCCGATTGGTTGGTTCGTCAAAAGCAGGAGGTCAACAACCTTTTTTCCATAAAGGGTCAAACAATAAAAGCAGTGATACACATTACACAAAAGACTGAACGTGGCTATGTTCCAATAAAACTTTATTTACAAAAGCAGGCAGCCAGCAGGCTGGATTTGGCCTATGGGCCATAATCAGTTGACCCTTAATTCAAAGCACAGATGTAATGATATTGCCAACAACCCATGCTTCCCCTTTTGCCTGCTCCTCAAAAACCTTCAACATATATATTTTTTTCTAAATCAAGTCCAAGCTCCTTACCCTTCCATTCAAAGCACTGCAGAATTTTTGGCCCCACCTATGTCTCCAACCTCAACCTCCTTCCTTTCACTCCCAATCATACAACTTGAATTTAAAACCAATTAGGGCCTTAGTTATTCCCTGAACATTCCCCGTGCTTCTGTCTTCCATGCTTACACCATTCCCATCATATGGAATAATTGTCCCACCCATGCTCACAAAACCAAAACCACATCCAAATTCTGGTCATCCTTCAAGGGTCAGCTCACACATGTCATTACCTCACCGACAGCTTAGAAAATCATCTGAGCCAAATTCTCCTCTCAATTTCCATAATGCGCATTCCTCTCATAACTTATGAGAGTTTCCCCCAGTTTTATTGAGGTGTAATAGTAAAATTCACCCACTTTAAGTTTATAGCTGATGAATTTTGACAATTGTACACAGTCGTGGTAAATACCCCCATAAACAAAATGTAGAGAGCATTTCTATCCTCACAGGAAGTTCCCTCATGCCCCTTTGCAGTCAAACACAGTTTCCAGGCAACCATTGATCTTCCTTCTGTTGCTATAGTTTTGCCCTTTCTAGAATTGCATATAAGTGGACTCATACAGTATGCAGTCTTCTATACATAGTTTTTTCAGTTCACATCATGTTTTGTTTTGTTTTTAAAGAAATATTGCTTTATTGGAGAAACTTACATCCAAATTACTTTTGTGTTTTTTAAAAAGTCCTAACATGCAGTCAAGAAGAAAACATAGGGGAGCTGGTATATAGCTTCCACAACAAGAAGGACAAACAAAATGGGGTTGACGATTGACCCAAATGACATTTCCTTAGAGAAAAAAATGCAATATTTAATCTTTCTTCTTTTGAGGCAGGCTTAGTGAACTGCACACTTCATAAATAAGATTTTCTTACTTTAAGAGGAGGAAGAACCAAGAGCCTGTTTTTGATGCATATTAAATACAAAATACAAAATCCATTCCTTTGACCAAGATGAGGGGAAAAATCATTCTTCAACATTGCAATTCTCATGCAATGAAATCCAAAGGCCTGCTGAATCCCCTTTTCGATTCATGTACTGCCTGTACTTCCTCTTCTGAAACACATTTATAGCAGATGCGTTTACAGAGCCATCCACCTTTTTCCCTTTTGTGGAGTCAAAGGAGGCAAAGCCCATTAACTCCATCATTTCTATTTCTTCTTCTGTTTTGCCCTCTAAGTCTTCCTCAGTAATCTGATGTTCTTTGCTCTTTCTTTTGTTTCTTTCTTTTCCTCATCTCTTCTTTCTTTTAGTCGAGAAGGGGAAGGAGATGTTGATCTCCGTCGTCTTGGAGACCTGGAGCGTCTTTGTGCAGAGATGGAGAACGACTCCTCCGATCTCTCTTCCGGACCTGGACCTTTCTCGACGCCTGCGTTCTCTCTCCCGGGATGTGGGCAAGAACCGCCTGCGCCCCCGCTGGGAGCGGCTGCGACTCATTCAGAATCCTCACACCGCCCTTCATCAGTGTTGTTGTGTGTATCAGCAGTTTGTTCTTTTATTTATGTATGTATATATAACACAATTTATTGATTTACCAGTTGATAGACATTTGAGTTGCTTCAGTTTTTAGCTTTTATGAACAATGGTGCTATGAACATTTGTATATACCCCTTTGTGTAAACATACGTTTTCATTTCTCTTTGGTAAATACCTAGGAGCGGGATGACTGTCATGTGGTGAATTTACAGGAAAATGCTAAACTGTTTTCCACCAGCAACATATGAGAGTTCCAATTGTTCCACATCCTGTCAACATTTGGTATTGTCGGTCGTTTTAATTTTAGCCATACTAGTGGGTGTGTAGTGATAGCTTATTAGATTTTAATTTGTATTTCCCTAAAAACTAGTGATGCTGAACTTCTTTACATGTGCTTATTTACCACCCATGTATCTTCTTTGGTAAAATGCTTATTAAAATTTTGCTCTTTTTTTATTAGGTTGCTTTCTTATTGAATTATAAAAGTTCTCTACAAATTCTGAATGCAAACCAGTTGTCAGGAAAATCTTTTGCAAATATTTCCACCCACTCTGAGGTTTGCTTTTTGTTTTCTTAACTGTGTTTTTCTAGGAGAAAAATGTAAAATTTTAATGAAGTCCATCTTCCCTGTTATTTTGTAAGCTCCTTAAGGGCAAGGATGTGTCTTACACATCTTAATTGTGTAACACATAATACATTCTTAAAAATACTGAGTAATAATATCGAAGACTAATTATATGGTAGATACTGTGATTAGAGCTTTACATTCTTACTTCCATTTAATCCTCACATACCTGTAAGTAGGTATTCTCACCCCATTTTGCTGTCGAGTAAAGGAAACACAGAGATGGTAGGTAATTTGACTAAGTTACACAACTAGTAAGTGCTGGAGCCAGAATTTGAATCTGGGTCCATTTGGCTTTAAAGCCTATGCTTTTAGTCATGATATTATACTGCCTCCCTTTGCTGAATAAGTAAAATAAATGAATTTTGCCTTATTAGTCCTTAAAGACTTTATATATATGCATTTTCTTTCTTATGCATTAGAAAACTCTTCAACAATATGCTTTTCCTGTAGGGAACTGATAACACTGGTTAGCCACAGGGAGGAGGAAGTTAGGGGACCAGGAGGGAAAAGAAACTTTATATGTTTCTATATCTTTTATTTTTTAACCATGTGAATGTATTACACATTATATTCAAAGTATTAACTAAAAAGAAAAATATAGTCCTATATTTAGGTCAGTGGTATATATTAGAAATGGATTGAAAAATAATTTGCACATTTTATTGAGGTACTAATTATTAATGGTCCTTAATTTAAAGAGCGAGTGAGAGAGAACAACCATTGCCATTCTATTTTTTCAGAGTAGAGGATTTCTCTTGGGGCCTTTTAAAATTCAAGGCCACTGCACATGACCCTCGACATGCACATAGATCCAGGCCAGGGGCAAGTGGCCTTGGCTTTAGAATTTTATTCAGCATGTTAATTCCGTGTCAGGCAGCCAAGTCCGTCTGCCTGCCCATGCTGCAGCCCTCGGCAGATGAAGAGTCAGTCCCAGTTTAAAACTGGGGGTTTTTAATGTAGAATTTCTACTTGTAGTTAATTGCAGCCCAGATTCACAGAGGAACAAAATGCATTGTATTTTGAAAGAACTCTCCGTAGACAATGAAAATGCAGGGTGTGACAGACTCACTGGTCTTGATGAGGAGGCCCGATAAAGATTTAATGACTGGGCCATGCAGTGCTTACGCCAAAGGCTCTGTTAGAGTCACAACTGGCAAGAGCCAATGTGGATATAAAAGAGAGTGGCCATGGCATCAATAAGAAATGTCAAAGCTATTCATCACTCAGAAGTTTCATTAAAACTGGAACAGAAACTGCACTACCTGCCCCTCCCTGCATGACTGGCTAGAGGACCTTTGGCTGTGCTCCCAAGAAGGCAGCTTCTGCTAAACTGAACGAGCAGGTAAGGTGAGTGGTGAGGTGTCTTATGTCCTCCGCCTCTGGCTCCCTGACTGCCTGGATAACTGCATGCGTCATCTGAGGACTGAAGATGGCACCATTCTCCAGAGGGTGGATGTGCAGGTGGATGATGCTACAGCCTGCAGCAGTGACATCCCTAGAAAGAGCCAGGGGGAGATGAGACAGGAGGAATGGAGGCCTTTGGAGTGGATTTCCAAAGGGTGGGGGATTATTTATGTAGGAGGTATGGATAGTGAAGGTGGATCTCTGCTTACATGTGCCCAGGACAATTTGGGGCCTACATCGTAGAGGGTGAGCTTCTGCATGTGCGATGGATTTTGTCAACAGGAAGCTCCATACAAAAGTCCCAAAGCCGTTCCTTAAAAATCCTGTCTCATCATGAGTTTAGAAAGATCTAAGCATGGAAACGAGACAACAGCTCTAATGGGGCTAGTGAACCCCATAGGCAGGCCTGGGTATTAGCATCCTGCAATGGGGGTCCTCTTCCAAGAAGAAGCTTTGAGCTACATTTCCCCCCCTTAAATAGGTGCTTATAGTATTACCTTATCATAAAAGCAATATTAAGTTATATAGTACAGAAAAGAATACTGAAAGATAAAATGCCCATAGACAGTAAACTGCAGTAGTTTAGGAGCCTAGGCTCTGATAACAATCCCAGCTCCATCACTTTCTACCTGTACAGCATGGGCAAGTCACTTAATATTCTTGTGCCTTAATCTTCTCATCTGAGAAATGGAAATAATAGTATTTGTCTCCATATTGCTGTCGGGAAGAAATGAAATTGTGTATATAACGTGCATAGTGTGATGTCAGGCAAAAAGAAGCTTTCAGCAAACTTTAATTGTTGTGATTATTACTGTTGTTGCTATGATTATTATTATACATCTAGCCCAACCTTCTTCTTCCTGTATTTAGTCTGTTAGCAAATGCATCAATGTAAAATCTGATCCTCCTTCTTGGCCCTGACCTTTGTCATCTTCATTGAAAATACATGTACCTATTGGTCCCTGGCCTTACATTGCTGTATCTCGGACCTTTGACAGAGTGTGTATCTGGAGACAGTAGTGAGTGGCAAATACACTTGTCATTTACATTAGCCAACAACGTGAGTATTTGTTTCCTAGAAACCTAACATTGAAAATACATAGCATTGCGAAAAGCATTCAACAACAAAAAAAGTCTCGCTACAGCTCACTAGTCTGTGCTTTCTAAATTTACAAGGAAAGTGAAGAAAATGGGATGGCGTGGAGTTTGCAAAATTTCTGGATCACACTTATCTGAATTCAAACAATGTGTTCAGATGAAAATATTGCTATTGTTTCCTCCCGTGAGGTTTCCAATTTTGCAGAGAAAAATACCTTCTGTTTAGTACATTACTTGACACAATGAGTAGCCTTGAATTCCGGAGGAGTTATTATACAAGAACGTTACCACCACATTCTCCAGGAGTGAAGTTTCTCTGCAGCCAAGTCCCAAAGAAGGTGGGGCCCCATACTTACAGAGCAAATGGCCCAGCAGTGCAACCAGCTTTAGTGGGGTCGAACAGTAGAAGCTGTCCTCACGTATTCAGGGATGACATCTCGTTGTTACTAGGCAGACTGAGACAGGTGACAGAAGACAGGAAAGAAACTAGACATTGCAATTAACAGATGGCTGGCCAAAGCTCAAAGGAGAGAGTAATGACCTCAAAAACTTCTCAGAAAATATTTGCCTACGGGACTCTTCTTTGGAAAGATATTCAGTGTTGTTAAATGTATCCTGTTAGGAAAATGAGAATTTTATTTTTCTCTTATTCAAAAAGAAAAGCAAAGAAGGAAATTGTTACTCTTAAGAAAAGGTATAGTTTTTCAATTATACAATTAGAATTCTTTGAAAAGCAAATACATTTCTTGTCAACATTTACCTTGAACTTCTTTCGTCATCGTATATGCAAAATTGAGGATTTAAGGTGAGCAAGGACCCTTAGGAGCACCTGTACACCCCGGCCTGGTTCCCCTCCTGGGAGTAGCATATTTGAAGCCATGTTTATGTCTGAGTCAACTCTGCAGTGGGTAGCATAGTGTCATACGCTTTGTAGGTGCTCAATAAATATTGATTGAATTAATGTTTAATCAAATGAAAACATCAGTGTTGCTGTTATCTTTATTTCAATTCACTGACCTTTACATCAAGGACAAATACATTATCATCTTTAGATTTATTAATGCCATCTATATAAGGTCGTCAGAAACTGAAATCTTACAGTAAATTAGAGTTAATAATAGTCTCCATATGTATTTGCTCTTTTCAACCCCAAATCTCAAAGCATTTTTAAGAAGAAATACTATGGCATCTTTTTTTTTTTTTAAGGAAAAGATAAGGTAATCATGAAAAATGAATATAATCTAAATGACAGTCAATAAGAAGTTAATAAATAAATTAGGGTAATCAAAACAATGGCATAGTTTGTGGTCATTAAAATGATGATGTAGCTATGTATTAACATAGAAAAATGTCCTTGAGAAATCCCAGATTATACGGGATTTTTAGTTTTTGTATTTTTATATAGTACTATATTTTTGTTTTATGATAATGGAAAAGTATTACTTTACACAGAAAAATATATAGCTATTTTAAAAGAATATGTAGCAACAACTTAAAGCAAATATTAAAAAATTACTCAAAATCTTATAACTCCAATATTATTTAAGTTTTTTTCATGTTGTCTATATTAGTTAGCTAATGCTGTGTAATAAAGCACTCCAAAACTTGGTGGTAAATGTGTTTGTGGATCACCTAAGGATTGACTCATCAAGGCTGAGCTTGGCTAGTATCATCTGGCCTCACTCATATAGCTATATGTTGGCTGGGGGTTCTGCTCCGGCTGTGATTGACTGGGGCACCTCAGCTCCACATGTATAAATTCCCCTATTTGACACCTGTGGACTAGCTCTGGGCATATCCTTCTCATGGATGGTAGGAACACAAGAAAGAAATTGGAAATGTGCAAAACCTCTTGAGGCTTCCATTCTTGGAGCAGGCATGCAATCACTTCTGCTTCATTTCATTGGCCAAGGCAAATTGCCTGGCTAAGCCCAAAGTGGAGAATTATACCATGTTACTGTGGGAGAGCATTGTAAGTGACACGACAAAGAGTATGAATATGGGGAAGGGAGAGAGAAGCAGGAGAACTGGGGCCAATGGTGGGATCTATCATGGTACCTTAGATGCTGGCATATATTTTTATATTAAGAAGTCAGACAACACATAATATCTATATATTTCTAATTTTACTTAGCATTTAATTATAAACCATGTTTTTTAAAGGATTCATAATTTTTATTTTTATTGGATACCTAATGTACCATATTAAACACACTCTTTTTGTTAATTGGTACTACAGAGATACATGGTCAGTTGAGAGGAAATAGAATAGAGAAAATCAGATTGAAATTTCTTCTAAAAATCAGTCAATAGACTTAACACAAATTCACAAACATGGAAAGTTTAATTCAAATGAAAAGTTCATAAGAGCACATAGTATAATGTTTTGTGCATGGTAAGCACTCAATACATATTTGTTGAATAGATTCTGTATAAATTTATTTTGAATGTAAGAATTGTTGCTTAAAACAACATATTCAAAATGTGAGAAAAGTCCTGTGTTAAAACAAATAACAATAACAAAATACATACAACATATTGATGACAGTATTAACTGTAAAATGTCACAATTCAGTATCCACCATCATCATTCTGATTAGAAGCATGTGGAAACATTTTATGGGTCTGCTAAAACTTTTTGATCCACTTGGATGGAAGATTGGTTAAAATTTAGCCATGCTTATAACAGATTATTCTTTAAACCACACTGTGATCCTACTTTTGCACTCCAAAACCACTTTCATGTTTATGCAAAAGGAATGCAAGACATCGTCTGAAAGAATTTTGTTTTCTGAAGTGTGATAAGCCTCATTTTTCTAAGAGGATCAAAAGGCAAGAAAATTCTGTTGAAGATTCCTTTCTACGAGAAAATAAATCTTTGGCTCCAAATTCATTTTACAAATCAGGAAGCAGAAAATTTTTTCAGGAAAGCATTGATCTTGGGAAGTAGGAAAAAAAATATTTTCCACTAGTTAATTATTTTTATAATTTGGTTCTAAAAACATTACCACCATATATATTTCTAAAAGAGATCTTAATGTCTTCTGTAATCAGTAACACAGTCACTGTAAAAGCATTTGGAAATTGCAGAACTAAATAGCAAGCCTATATTTATTATATTTGGTACATGCACATACTCTGGGGATAGCTAAATGTGTGTATAGTACCCCTCTGTCTCCTCTTAGAAACCTCTTTAGAGCTCTGTTATGAATTATATTGTTTAAATATGTCCACAGTTTCAGGAGAGTTATTCCCAAGTTGGTTTCAAGCTGAACACATGTCGCATCTGTTTTCTGTTTGTGAGTATTGAATGCTTGGCACTTTAATTGGGATATTTTTCTTTGGAACGAAATAATCTCAAATATTTGCTTAATCAAAACATGAGTTTCCTTTTCCAGTTTCCATCGTGGATTGTTGGTAGGTTTCCCAGGCCTGGTCTCCTGTGCCGTGGAGAGGGACCCACTTCCCCATGGTGTGTAGGAGGGGCCAGAGGGGAAAGGAGACAACCCCCAGGGTATTCACTCTTCTCTTCTTCTCCCCACTCCTTCCCCTCTGGATTTCACCTGGCTTAAGGGCTCATATTCAAGACTCTTGAACATTGTAACTGTCCCTCCCTCTTCTGATAAGTTATAATCTTTCTTTCTTTTTTAAAAATCTTAATGGGAGCAAAATCTTTCCCACAAGCCAAATTCTGTGAAGTCACTGGAACTTCATGGCTCCTTCTGCCAAATTCAATCAAAAGCTTTTGGGCCTCTATCTTTAGTATATGTGTATAAGGGAAAGGAGTCTGGCAGCATGGATACAGCAGAGCAGGGTGGATTGGAGCAGAGAGAGATTGGAGGGCAGGAAGACAAACGAAGAGGCTGTTATGTTACAGTCATCCACCGAGAAAACGAGATCATTATAGTAGAAATGAAAGAAAATAGCGTGTGCCACTGAGAAAATCATGGGCTTTGGAGTCAGAAGGAGCTGGGCTTGAATCTCAGCTTGATCACTTATATGAGTCCTGTGACCCCCAACAAGTTACCAAACTTCTCCAAATCTCAGTTTCTCTACTTATAAAATAGATGTGAAATTAGCACATGTAATTGTTGTAAAGACTCAATTCTAAAAGTGTAAAAAATACTTAGTATATAGAAGCTCAATGTTAAAATGTGATTTAAAATGGACACATTTGGAAGACATTAAGACGGAAAAAACAAATACCAATGGATTGAATATAGGATATGAGGGAGAAAGATGTTCAAAGATGAGATGGTATTAGTATGTGTCAATATTATGTATTGACACACATAATGTAGCAGGGAAGGGGAGATGGGTTGGAGTAAATGCTGATGAATTTGGTATTGAATATATTAAATTTGAAATGATGGTAGGATAGTCAAGAAAAGATGACTAGAATTTAATTGAAAATACACTCCTGGAATACATGTGAGGAGTTAGAGAGAACCACTTACTGGGGTTAGTGAAATGAATTAAAGAAGCATGAAATTAGGAATAATACTTGAATCCATGAGACTAGACAAACTCACTAGAGGTAGAGAGAAGACTCTTGGGGGAACATCCACAATTAGGAAAAAGCAAAAGAGGTTAGAGAATTGATAGAAAAATTAGGAGGGGAACCAGGAAAACCTTCTTTCATGGGAACCAAAGGAAAAGAGTGTTAATGAATGGATAATTGATACTGCCCATTATATTGTCAACACATTGGAAACAGCATAGAAGTTCATCAAGAGGGTATTTGCTCAGCAAATAATAGAACATGCGTATAAAGGAAAATTATGCAATCTTTAAAAATGGTAAGTCTATATTTATTGACATTGAAATATTTTAGAACAAAGGGATAAAAAAAAACAGATTAAAGAACACTATATGTAGAATGTGATGTTAAAAAAGGAATATATAAATACATAGACATGGATAGAAATGTATGTATAAGCATGTATCACTCTTACAAAAATAACAGATTATTTTTAGAAAGCATGATTCTACTACTCAGCACTAAAGTTAGCATTGTGTTTATATTCTTGCATTATCTGTTGGCCCACACTGAATTCCTTCTGCCACTTCCTGGTCATTTACTTAGTTTCCTGCAGTTTATCCCCAGGATAACTAGCTCTTTAGTTCACATTAGTCCAGGTCACTAGTGTCCTGCAAGATGCTTTGAGGAGAAAAAATTCAATGTGGTCACTAAGTTAGAATATGGATGAATCTGGAGGACATTATGCTGAGTGAAGCAAGCCAGACACAAAAGGACAAATACTGTTTGAATGCATTACTATGAACTAAATATATTGTGTAACATATTGTTTGATCCACAAAAAAAAAAAA
>JAQZBX010047403.1:0-20484 GCA_029593785.1 Cabassous unicinctus
GGCAGGAAGCGGGTGTGGCTCAATGGATAGAGCACCCGTTTACCATATGAGAGGCCCCGGGTTCACTTCCCGGCGCCTCCTTGTGAGGGCAGGCCGGCTCGCGCGGCGCCGTGGGCTGATGCGGCAAGACCTCACAGCAAGGGGGAGATAAGCAGACACAGAGAAGACACGCAGCGAATGGACACAGCAGCACAAGCAGCAAGGGGGGGTATAAAATAAATAAATAAATCTTTTAAAAAAAAAGAACAGATCCCAAAGTCCATTTCCTTTTCATCAATGCACTTTATACTGCCTCCTCTCTGGGCATGTCTTCATGCTTGATGATCAAAGAAAAATGTTAACAGATGAGAAAGCTTTGCATATGTGTTTGTGTAACTTCCACCATACATCTGTAGACACTGTGACCTTCTCCAAGTAACAGTGGTCACCCAAGCTCGGATTTTGGGCAGAGTGTGCTTTCTTATCCTTTGTCAAAAACCTGTTTTATCAGAGCACAGAAGATAAACATCTCTTCACCAAGAAGGCATTAAACTGGTCATGTGTGAAAAAGAAAACACTGGCAAAAGATGTGAACATTGAACTGGGGCTGGCAGGGGGGTGGCAGGCAGAAGTTATGGCCTTGACTTTGCTCCTAATTAGCCTTGTGACCTTGGGCAAGTAAGTAATCCATCTCTCTTAATATCTTCTCCTTGACCTTAAAGTAAGAGCTCTGCCTACCTAAGGACCCATCTAGGTCTGGGACTCTATAATCCAGAGTGTTGTTTTCTATTATTATTTACTTAGAAAAAAATTCTCTAAGTCCTATGTCTTTGATATTTGTTTATTTCCTGATAATGCAGAAGAGTATATATATATAGTCTTAAAAATGATAATAAATTCTCATTTCAATGTAGTTTTTCTAGTACAATTTACAAAAGGTCTCAGAATATTTAGATTTGTTATTAAACTTTGTTATTAAAAATAGGCAAATCATGAAGAAAAAGTAGTAAATATGTACTTAATACACATTTATCCCTGACTTAAGAGCTGAAAGTGTTATGGCTGGACATGAAGTATAAGCAAATTGCTACGATTCCAGACCTGAAGAACTTGCTGGTTGCTAGTCAAATCATATTTAAAATTTGTATTAATCTATTCAGCATTTTGTTGTAAAATTTCCTCTTAGGTACATCATAAGCTTTGCTCTCCAACAAGAGAATTTTTTTTAATTTGGTATTCGTCATTGTGCCTTAATCCTTATTGTTGACTTGAAAGCTGGTTCTACAACCCCTTGAAAGCACAATTTTTATAAAGTCCATTCTTCCCCCAACTGCCTCAAAAATTATCTTGGTCCTAACTCTCAGTGTAGCCTGGGTGGTGGAAGAGTTGTATCCATATTTAAGACACTTGAACAGTGAGAGATGAGCAAAGCAGTCTTTCTCTGTAGGAATTTTAATTGAAACAAAACTATCCATGTTAATTTTTTTTTAATGGGAAGAAAAAGAGGAAAACAAACCAAGCACCCAAGTCCTGCTCCATTTTCTCCTTCACAGGGAAGTTAACGAGAGGCTTTTCCTGGATATTATTCATTGACTGTGATGCTTTGGCTGTCCCCAGGGCCATCGGCTCTTCCCACCTGCTCCATTAATCTCTGGGAAATCCCCAGGGCTGCAACTGTCACTGGATAATTAAATGCTTTGTTGTTTGCTGCATGGTCCTGTACTTTGGCAGCTTATTTTCATTAAGAGCAGAGCCTGCTCTTTGTCATTTATCCCATCTGGCTGTGAAGAAGTAACCTCCAAATCTTTCCTCTCTTCTGCTTTTTCTTCTCCTTCTTCTGAATGAAGTAGTCTCCTCCTCCTCTTCCCTCTTCTCCCATTCTCCCTCTTCTTCCTCTTGTCTTTGACTAAAAGCCAGATCCTCTAAATAATACATCAGATTAATCTCAGCAATTTTTAAATTTTCTTTATCTAAACTTCTACCCTGAACAAGTTTTAAAACATTAAAAATCTTGATATTCAGGGCACACCTCAAGCCAATGTGAGAAGGGATTTTTATGAGGAGAGAGTATGATCCCAGTAACCCTAAAGGAGAAATTGGTGATGAGAAATGGCCAAGAGTTCCCGCTGGGGGCTATGTTATTACACAATTATAGATTTGGTACCTTCTCAGCAATCTTGTTTTCTCCTTAAAAGAGGACAGCCTAGTGGAGCAGGTAATGCTTGAGCTTTGGAGTCAGACCTAGATGGGTCCTGGCACTGCCACCTACAAATCTCGAGCAAGACTTAACCTCTCCAGGCCTCAGTTCTCTCATTTGTGAATGGGAATAATTATACCTACCTGGCTGATAAGACAAATATCACACTACGGGTTAGCTTAACAACAGGAATTTGCGCAGGGTTCCAGAGGCTAGAAGGCTTGATTCCGCCTAGGATATCTTCCGGCTGGCCCGCAATCCTTGGGGTTCCTTGGCTTCCCCATCACATGCCAATGTGCTGTTCTTTCTCCCTGGCTTCTGTTGACTTCCAGCTTCCACTCCTCAGTGTGGCTTTTTCTTCATAAACCCTACAGTAATAGGGTTAGGGCCCAACATCATTTAGCTGATCCATACCTTAATGAAAACAACATCTTCAAAAGGTTCTATTTATGATAGGTTCACACCCATGGGAATGAATTAAGATTAAGAATATGTTTGTTTCTAGGGTATGTAATTCAACTTACCACAGTTACCGTGAAGTTTAAATAAGATTAGACCTATTAAGCATGCAGACAATCTGCGGCACTTCCTGAGCACCCACTACAAGGAGGTCATCATTATAGTGCATTTAGTCTGCTGAGTCTGTTACACCCCCATCTACCCCTCACTTCTGTTCCATGCGCTTTGTACTCCCATACACTCCCAGCAGAAGGTCCAGTGTTCACAATTCTTTCTCAGACCTCCATGGTTTTATACCTGATTTTTTGTTTTGTTTTGTTTTTTCATTCTAACCACAAGAGCTATCTCCTTTGATCATTTGGCAAAGTAATATTTATCCTGCATGTTTCTACCTGTGAAACACTCACTTCATCAGACTTAGGCACCCTGTGGAACTTTCCTCCTGCACTTTCTACCTACCTTGCAAAGGGTAAAATGTATGCTACTGGTTGGAAGGCCCATCCATCTCTGCACTAGACTCTAGTTTTAAGGAGGAGAACTAAATCCTTTTGTTTGGTATTCCAGTGCCTAGCACAATACCTGGAACACAGTGGATGGTCAATGAATGTTTGTTGAATGAATGAACAAATGAATTCTCATTATATCTTTGTCATAAAATAATGTTGGAGTTACCCAGAACACTCTCACAAGTCAGAAAGGAGAGGAACACACTGAGAACTAGTCCTTAAAAGGTCATGAACTGGAAGCCAGAGAAAATAAGCTTGGATGATGAAGAGGATGGTCAAAAGCCATTAGCCATTCAAGGAAAAGTGTTTTGATTGTTTAATGAGAGTTCAAAACTTAACTTATGAAACTAAACTTGTTTTTAAGCCCCTTGAGCAGCTTCCATCCCCATTTTTGTTTCCCTTATCAATTGATTCTCAAATTGGAGGTGCATATTGGAATTACCTTGGAGAAATCTTAGTGTCTGGGTCACAACACAGACTAGCATTTTTTAAAGTTCTCCTAGAGTTTTCTGTGAGAAGTCACGACTGAGAGCCGAGGCCCAGCACAGAACCTGGCTTAGTTCCTTGTCGGCAATAGGAACTCAAAATCTGTTTTCTTAATTGTATAGCTGAACTTTTCACTCATTCCCCAACTCCCTTCATCATAGCTGACAATGAGCGCAAAAAACAGTGTTTTGCAAATACTGAATTAATCAGCTCTGCCTATCTTTAAAACAGACAGGAACAACTAACTTGTTGCTTCAGGGAATGAGGCTTCGTTATTACTATTTTTCTTGTATGCTTGTCTTTGCTGTCAGATGAATATATTATGTTCTTAGAGTGGTAAGTCAACTCCAAAACTCATGGCAGAAAATGGTGCTTCACAGAGAGAATTAGATTGATGGGGTCTGTGTTTCTGCCGATTGACCATTCAGATTTCTCCTCACCCTTAGCAAAGCAAACAGACGATTCTGCCCTGTAGACATTGGCTGATCAGCATATGGAGGGTGCTAGGCATTCCCCAAAACTGTTGCCTGAACTTCACAGTTGGTCTCAGTGTAGAATTTCACAGTATCCTACAACCAGGGACAGAATCCATAGGGATCACCATAACCCTCACTCCTAGAAGTGAGGAAGTATTTATGACCCATTCGAAGACAAGGAGGTGGAAGAAGAGATGAAGAGGTGGGCCATTTTCAACTCTGGCCTGCCTTTCTATTTTTAAAAGTCAAGGAATACTGCCTTCCAACCAAACTTCAGAGCCTCTGGATTCATGTTGGAACGTGCAGTGCCAGTGTGCTGCTGCCTACCCATGGAACACTCACGTGCCATGTAGAGAAAAATTCAGAAGCTCATCTTTCAGCAGTATTCCTTGAGGGGGTGGAAAGGACGGGCTCTAGAGATTGGCGCAGATGAATACCATTAAGCAGATTGACATCTCCTCGTTCCCCGTGTGTTCCATAGAAGCAGCAGTTTAACTCCTTACTCTTCACAGGTGCTTCACATACCAACTTGTGCCTTGGGTGCCCAAGACTCATCTATCCAAAGCTAAATACTGGCATTCGTTTTCTATTGCTGCATAACAAATCACCCTACAGTTAGTGGCTTAAACCAGCGCCTGCTTCTTATCTCAGAGTTTAATGGACCAGGGTCCCAGGCAGGGTCCTCACCAGACACTGTCCGTTGGGGTGCATGCTCATCTGGAGGCCGGATAAGGGAAAATTCTGTTTCCAAGCTCAGTTGGGGTTTTGACAGAATTCATTTCCTTACAGCTGAGGTCCCCATTTTCTTGCCAACTCTGGGCCAGGGGCTACTCTCAGTTCCCAGATGTAACCCATAGTTTGTAACCCTTGAGAAGGTCTCTGACAACATGGCAGCTTCCTTCTTTAAAGCCAGCATTCCAGTCTCATATAGCATCATGCCATCATGGGCGTGGTACCCATCACCTTCGCCATATTCTGTTGATTGGAGCTTTCATACTGAAGGTGTGTACGTCATGGGGGTGGGAGGGTTACACAAGGGTGTAACTCATCGCTGTGACTCGTTTTGTCAGCCACTCTGTACGATATCGGCATTTTACTGAAGTTATTAGTTTATTAGAACCAACTAAACAAAGGTGGCATAGCGTGGAGTAAAAGAGGAGCTCAGGGATTCATATGCTCAGCAACTGAGTGGCTCCGTGGCCTTGGACTAGTTCCTTAAACTCTAAGACTCGGTTTTTCTCCTCTAAAATGGGAACAGCTAACACCTATTATAAAAAGTTGTAAATACAAAGTTTTAAATATATGTGAAAGTGCCTAGCTGTTTGGCAGAGATTATTTTATTATGCCTATGTACCTCTAAAGCCAGACCAAGTCACCAAAATTAAATCCTTCTTCATTTAACTCAATTTCTGGAATTTCAGCAGCCTCTTTGGAAACAGTACTTTATAACTTATTTTCTCAAGCATGTATGAACTACATGTAGGGTCAGCCTCCACTGAGTCCTCTAGGATTATATGGAAGGAAAAACAATCAGACAAATAGAGGTAACTTAATTACCATAGACCCTTTCCTTCTCCACAATAAAAGGTGAAAGAGACACATTTCTCAATGGAGAGTAACGAAGATCTCAGAATATGAAGCTGTAGGTTATAGAAGGTCCATCCCAGCCCATGTTGGCCCTTTTTAGGCAATGTGTTTGACCATATCTCAATAGCAAAGAACTTATTTTGTGGTTCTGTATTCTAGCTGTTGAAACATTTTGGTATTTAGGTTCAATTTATGTGTATTCTGGCAGTGATGGCAATCAACATAATATACAGGTGTTTTTGGAAGGATGAATATTATATAAATATAGCCATCAAAAAAAAAATTGTGGTGTACACTCTTCCCTGCTGAGGAACGAGGTCAATGTTGGGGAAACCACACTGAAGCTATTCATGCACTGCTTAGCCTATGTTTGACAAATTACTGAAGCTGCTCTACTGTCACTTTCCATCCAAGTGTTATATTAGGTTAAGGGAAAATAAAATTACGCAAAAAAGAGAACGTCCTTCTCTAAGCCTGCCCCACTCGTTCTTGTTTTATGCCATCTAAGTAGGCTTCCTAAGTACTTCAGTCCAGGCTCTGAAAGAGCTCCTGGAGTTGGTCTCTCGAGAAGTAAGAAGGACAGAGAAAAATCACATAATCACCCCCACCCCGACTTGGTGATATGCATTTTTTCCCAATGCTTTTCTGACTGCTTTTATGACACACCCTCTGTCATTATGATTTGTTGTCATTTGGGTACTATTAAATTCATCAGCTCAAACACACTGTGTTCCCAGCTTTACAGCTTGTAATAATCATCTGGCTCTGTGCATTCCTGATAAATGAGGCCCATACTGATCACGTAGTATGCATGGGGAGGAAAGTTTACTGGATTGAAAAATTTCAGACATTCCAGTTTATTGTGTATTCTCTCAAAAAAGCGTAACGTTTCCATTGGTAGTATTCCTTTTTTTTTTTTTGAAGAAGCAAGCCAGGGATTTAAAAATGCAAAGATTATCCAATTGAGTGTAAATAAGTCCTTCGCTGCAAAACTAGTCCTACGTACAAAGGGACGTCTTTCTGTCATGTTTGAGCTAAGCACATTTGGATTTATGACCCATCACTACTGAACTGGTATATTATTTACATTATAAAAAAATAAAATGTAGACATTTTAAAGTGATGAGGTTAAAATGAAGAGAAATAGAGTTTTGAATATTTCCTTCCTGCATCCCTTTGAACACTGCTGATGTGAATGGGGAAACAGACCCTAGACGTCAAGCGATTTGCCCAATGTCTTCCCTCCGATTGGCGCTCACCGTCGTGTTGTGACTCGAGGGTGTCACAGAGGCTGATGTGCGCGTGTTTTCTGCACTGGCTGCAGGAGTTGGAGAGTGACCATGGAGGCAGCTTGGGTTTCCATAAATTCATACCACATATTTTACTTTTAGAACGCTTACTTGGCTTCCTACAAAAACTTGATAGGAAAACAGAGCTAGTAAGTGTTTTGCTTACAGGCTCCTAGTGCTACTGTTCATAGAAGATGAAGAGATATGACTGGGCTTTTTTCCCAGCTGGGGTCATGGCAGGCTAACCCTGAAAAATGTGCATTTAGGGTTAGTCAGGATTAACCTTTTGCCTTTAACACTGTGCATGGGCTTTGGTAAGAGTTGTGCTTTTTCTGGATTCAGCATAAATTATAATAAAACCATTTTTCTAAAAGAATGTATGAAGCCCAGTTATTTAAAGGAAAAGGAAACATCCTAATAGCTTTCTGGTTTTCTGACATTTCAGAATGACAGATTGTAAAATAATCAGGCTTTAGGCCTGAAACATCAGGGAAAATATTCTTCCTGGGTTAGAATTTGTATATCTGAACTAGAGATTTGGATTGAATACAGTATCTCTTACCCTCAGTGATTTTTAAAAAATATATTTTTATTAAAGTTGTGAACATACAAACCAATCATGCACATGTGTGGAATTCCCATGCTACACCCTTCCACCAACATACTAATGGTTGTGGAACATTTGTTACAAATTATGAGATAGCACAATTTAGATAGATAGCATCAGACTATTGCCACTAACTATGGTCTATAGCGTACATTTGGTATATTTTTCCATACCCCCCTATTATTCACACAGTAAATCTTTGGCATTGATGCAAGAATAGTACAGTATTATAGTTGACTACAGTCCATAGGTTACAGTAATTGTATTTTTCCCATGCCTTTCCACATTCTTACCACCTTGCAATATTGATACACATTTGTTCTAGTTCATAGAAGGACATCCTTGTATTTGTACTATTAACCACAATTCTCATCCACCTCTGGGCTCATTATGGTATTCAGTCCCTAGATTATTCTCTAGCTTTCTTTCAATTGACATTTACATTCCTAGACTACCCCTTTCAGCCACAATCCTATTTACAAACCAGCTGTTAGTTCAACTCACTATAATGTGTTACCATCAACTCTCCATTTCCACACTTTTACAGTCAAGTTAATTAAAACTTCTACATACATGAAGCATCAGTACCCCTTCTCAGCACTCCTCTTATCTCCTAATAACCTATACTCTAGATTTTAACTCCGTGCATTTATTCTTCGTATTTAGTTCATATTAGTGAGACCATACAATTTTTGTCCTTTTGTGTCTGGCTTATTTCACTTAGCACAATGTCTTCAAAGTTCATCCCTGTTATTCTCATTTATTTTTTTCAACAAAAAATTGAGATGGATGCCTATATTTTTTTGGATGCCAAAAGAAAGGATTTCTTTATGAGTATATATTTCAGGAAGATGACATTAATTTTTTAGTTGAATAATGGTGTAGAATGAGTACAACATTGCATATATTTGTAAACAAAATTGTTTTAATTTAGCAGTTACTTCTCAAAATTCTGAACAAATTTGTTTAGTTAATTTTAATATTCTAGTGCTTTTTGGCTCACAGATCATTATACATTGTCCCATCTACATCACAGATTAGTCTTAAAATTTAAATATCATCAATGAGAAGATATTTTCTAAACCACTAAAGACAGTATGATAATGAATTATTATTACATGTAAAGGATTCAGGGCAGTTTTGTTTTCCATCCCACCTTTTTGTAATGTTTGGACAGGAATCTTCCATTAATCCCTTCGTAAGGAGGTAACGTCTGTAAAATATTTTGAGGTCACCAGGAAGTGAAAGATCATTAGTGTTAAGGCAGAACACTAAGAAAGATAAAAAGTTTATACATCTTGATGTTGATGTCATTTTGGAATCAACATGTATATGTAGGAAGCATGCGTTTGACAATTTAGCAACTGACTCATCTTTCCCAGAATTATGGATATTTTGAATGTCTTCAGATGAGGAGAGGAGAAATAAGTTGTGTACTTTGTGGTGTGATCTTACATCCTTGAATCGACCTTGGATTGTTTTTAATCTCTGAATCTCTTTTTAGCCAACAATTATCCCTTGGTCCCTTTATGGTTAAGACTTGGGAGGAGTTACTTACTAAGGATGGACAGGTCTTTCAGCAAGAAGTCAGAAGACCCTTTTCAAGCTAAATCTGCCAGTAGTTTTCTTCTGAAATAAAATTATTTCATGAACTGTAATTTAATTCTTCAAAGTATAAAAGAGTGAAAATGACTGTGAGACCTCGCTCACAGATGGCTCCTGTGGGAGAGGTCACAATGGCACTGTCCCAGTGGGTAGCAAAACCTTAGTCTAAATGGAGGTCCATTCAGCCACACCCTGGCTGCACGGGTGACATCGCTTCTCACTTCTTTTCTCCGATCCCCACTTTCTCCTCATTGGCATAAACATAGAAGGTTAGCCCAGCTGGCTTTAGTCATTGCCTCTCTTCCTATACGGAATTGAAAGGAGGTTCACACAGACATAATAACTAACGCTAACACTTATTTAGCTCTTACGATGCCTTGGGGCTTGTTCTGAACACTTTGCATATAATAATTAATTTCTCACAACAACCCTCTGAAATCGTTAACACTTATAGATGGGGAAACTGAGAAGAGGCAGGGTAATGGCTTTTTCACAGTAAGTGGCAGGACCAGCCTGTGACATTTAGCCAAAACCCTGCACTGCCTCCTTCCCGTGAGGCTTTGCTCACTCTTTGATCTGCAGAGCCCAGCCATTAGCAGTCTTGATGAATGGGGTATCTATGGACACAAACAAGGAAACACATCTCATGCCAGCTTTTGAATTGGATGTGGAATTTCATAAAAGTGCTCAAGCTTAATATTTCCCATATTGTTTGGATTGTTGGGATTTTTTCGGGCTGCAGAAGACTAGCTTGCTGGCTGTTGGGTTCCTGGGTTGAATCCACATGACTCATTCAGCATCAGACTCTCCAAGGGCCTCCGCGGTCCTGGTCGGGTTGAGGGCTTTGTTTGAACTGCTATTGTGTGTGCTGGTCCTAAATGAAACCAGCATCTCAGATGAAGTTGAACCCAAAGCAGATTTTTTAAAGCTATTGATGACTGTGTTCAGTTTCTTCCTGGCTAGCAGACGTTTCTCAAGGAAAAAGATTAGTGGGAAACTGAATGCCTGGATACAATAGAATTGTCACTATCAGTCACTTGTACATGTTAAAAGAATTGAGACCCAGAGCATTTGAAATATCTTTAGACTCAAAATGGTGCTGTCTAACAACTAGAAGCAACCTGGTTGTGTGGTCTGATTCCCCATTTTGCAGAAAGAATGTTGGAAAATGCTGCTTTCTGCTCACAAATCTGGGAGCCCCCCTTCCCTTCCTTTCCACATCACAAGGGCAAAGCAGTCGAGAGTGAGGCTTTTATCTTATGAGTGGGGCTGACAGCTTTGCCTCCGAGCTTTCTCTCTCAGTGGCACAAGGGACAGATGGCGGTGTAGAACCGCTAGTTCCTAGGAGGTGGGAGCACACCACATCTTCTCTAATGCCTTCAGCTGGTGTGGCTGCAGTTCCAAGGCCTGTGCCTTCCAGGCAGAGGGTTCTGGGGATGATCTGATGGATTTGCCTCATAGACATGGGGTTTTGCATTTGAACATTCTTGGCCACTGTCGTCGCTACTGCTGCTGGAAGCTTGTCTCAGGCCTGTGCAGCGGCAGGGCTCCTCCCGATGCAGAGCCATTGCCACTCAGGGCCCGGCTCTCCCCACTTCTTACTCCAGGACAGGAAGGAGTGGAGTGAGGAAGGCTCCTGGGGGACGGAATTGCCAGGACAGGGGCTCCCTGGACCCACAGTGGATGTGCTTGTGGAAATAGGGCTACCTCATTACTTTTTACCTTATAATTCAAAACTTTGCTCACTTCCTATGTCAGCCTTTTGCAGTAAAATTCCCAGGTCTCAACTGCTTGTAGAGTAATTGTCCTCCCTGTTTGAAAGGACAATATTATATTGTGTTTCTTGTTTTTCTATGTTTAGTGAACATTAAATTCCTAGCTAAAGAATACTGTTATAGGGAAGCTGGTGTGGCTCAATGGATAGAGCTCCCGTTTACCATATGGGAGGCCCGGGGTTCGCTTCCCGGGGCCTCCTTGTGAGAGCAGGCCGGCCCGCGCGCGGCGCGGTGGGCTGATGCGGCAGGACCTCACAGCAAGGGGGAGATAAACAGACACGGAAGAAACAACAGCAAATGGACACAGTAAAACACAGGCAGCAAGGGGGGATAAATAAATAAATAAATAAATAAATCTTAAAAAAAAAAAAAATACTGTTATCCCATCTTTATTTTTCTTTTTATCCCTCTTCATTTGTCTATACTCTCCCAAAAGAGGTTCATATGTATGAATTTCATATCTCTCCTCGCCCTTCCTCTCAAAACTGCTATCTTAGTTTGCCAGGGGTTCTATAAAAAATACCACCGACTGGTAGGCTTTAAGAACGAGAATCAATTTTCTCGCAGTGTTTGAGGCCAGAAGTCCAAAATCAAGGTGCCAGCAGCACTGTGCTTTCTCTGACGTCTGCAGCGGTCAAGGGCTGGTTTGCCTCCATAAATCTACGTCCACAGGAGCCATCTCTCCCCTTCTGCCTCCTCCTGCTGTGTCCACATTTCATCAGCTTATAAGGCCTCCAGTCACACTGAACTAAGGCCCACCCTGACTCAGTTTGGCCTCACCTTACCTATTAACATTTTCAAAGATCCTATTTACAAATCAGCTCCCATCCAGAGGAGCAGGGGATTAGGACTTGAACATGTCTTTGTGGGGGGTGTGATTTAATCCATAACAATTACTAAACTCAGCCCATCTGCCTTTTTTTAATAATTAATTTTTTAAAGAAGCTTTAGATCACATAAATGCTACATATAAAAAAATAAGGGATTCCCGTATGCCCCACTCCCACACTTTCCCACATTAACAACATCCCTCATTAGTGAGGTACATTTGTTACAATTGATGAGCACATACTGAAGCATTGCTACCAACCATGACTACAGTTTACATCATAGTTTACACTCTGTCCTGCACAGTTTTGTAGGTCCTAACAAAATACACAATGCCCTGTATCTGTCATTGCAATGTCATGCAGAACTAATCCACTGTCCCAAAAATGCCCCCATATTATATCTATTCTTGCCTCTCCCATCCCTCAGAACCTCTAGTGGTCACTGCCTTTACATCAATGATAAGAGTTCTTCCATTACTAGAATAGTAATAAGTCTATAGTAGAATAATAAGTCTATTTTAGTCCATTGTTCATTCCCCAATCCTGAGGATTCTGGGATGGTGATGCCCACTCCACCTCTAATTAAGAGGGGGCTTAGATCCCATGGGACAGATGGTTGGAACTATCTTGCTTGCAGTTGCAGACACTCTCTGTTCCTTGGGATGGGCACTGTCCGTCATCTGCTCCTTGTTAGTTGTCCTGGGTGAGTCCAATGAACTGGAGAGTAGGTGTTGCCACTCTGCTGAAATTATCTACCTTTGATCACGACCTTGGTCTTACCACTGTCCCTGATGATCTGGGCTCAAGTTCGTTGTGGTGGCTTGGATTTATGTGCCCCAGAAAAACATGCTCATCCCTGTGGGTATGAGCCCATTGTAAATAGAAACCCATTGTAAACTCCTCACAAGGTTACTCCAGTTAAGGTGTGGCCCAGCTAAATTAGGATGGTTCTTAAACCTATTACTGGAGGCCTTGCAGAGAAGGTCACAGAGAAGGAAGTCAGGGGCATCAGTCAGAAGCCAGAAGTCAGTGGAACCCAGAGGAGAAAGGAGGAGACATCGCCATGTGTGTTGCCATGTGGCAGAAAAACCAGGAACCCCAAAGATTGCTGCCAACCAGCAGATCCTGACCCCGCAAGGAAGTGAGCCTTCTAGCTTCCCAAACAGCGAGCACTGCATTCCTGCTGTTAAGCCAGCCATTACATGGTGTCTGTTTTAAGCTGCAGGGGCACTGACGCACCTGTGAAGTGCCGGTCCTTGTGCATCATGCAAAGTCATCTTCTGAAGCTCCCGTTGTGCAGAGGACCAGCTGTGAGAATATATGACTATAACTGGAGCTGCCCACAGATCCCTCAGTGTCTCGTTATGCCTTCTCTGTTGACTGGTAATTTTCTCCGCGAAAGGCATGAATCACTGTGTTGTGGCTTTCAGGGATGGCAACTGGAATAAGAAAACCCGTGGGCATTTTCTCACACGTCTCATAATGCCTTGATATTTTGGGATGTTACATGGCAGCAAGCAAATGTTTCCTAACAATTTCTTGAAAAACGAGGATCTAGGTTTGGAACATAATGCATTCAGAGGAATTAGCCAGATATTTTTACAAATTTGGGTGGAAATGCAGAAAATCTATACATTTAAGGGCAGCACTGTGGGGCAGGAGATTACTTTTGAGCAGGTACAGAACTAATTCACATCCTGGACTTGAGCGGTGATTGATGGCAGAGACCTTGAGGCAATTCTACACTTCAATTTAGAAAGATAAAAGCAGTACAGAGAGACCTGGCTTTCAGCCTTCCTCCAAACTGCATTTGCGTTTTTTGTTTTTTTTTTTTAAAGCTTTTTATTTATTTTTTAAAAAACGTTTTATTGTACTAACATATGTACTTCTGCATTTGCTTTTGATTTTTTTTTTGTTACAAACTGCCTTTGAGATTGCAACATGTTACAGTAGAACACGTGAAGAGAAAATTGCCGTTGTCTTTATGAGGGATTCAGGGATTATATTAATTAAAGGACAATAGAGGGGTTTGGTTTAGTTTGAAGATAGCGGAGAAGTAGCCCTCCCCCCACATACATACACCCACATTCCTACCAACCCCACCCACCCACGCATACACCCACTTTCCCTCTTGCTCTCCCCTTTCCCTTCCCTTCTTCCTTTTACTTCTGCATTTCTGATGTCCAAAGACTTTCATTTACCTGGAGCTTGCAGAAACAGTCTTGTTCTTGTCAACACAGCAGCTAAAAAAAGTAATAATTTCAATAGGTTCTCTTAGTAATTGATTAAGAAATGTTTACTCTAAGAAATGCTTATAGGTGAGAGAAAAGAGTTAACCTGATTTTTACCCCACTACAGCTCTGGGAAAAGAAAACAAGATATTCTGACAGGGAACCTTTTCAGGAAAACATATTTAAATGAATGGTCACTTTATGGAATGCCTTGGTTTGCCAGGCTGCTCTGACAAATTCCATGCAGTGGGTTGGCTTAAACAACAGGAATTCATTGCCTCCGGGTTTCTGAGGCTGGAAGGCTTGCTTCCTCCCAGGGTCAGTAGCGTTCTGGTGCCAGCTTGCTGTTCCTTGGCTTTCCTGTCACGAGGCCATGTCCTCTCCTCTCTCCCTGCTCTTCCAGTTTCCACTGACTTCCAGCTTCCTGCGCCTCCCTGTCGCTCCCTCTTTGAAAGGTCTCCAGTCATCAGGATTGTGACCACCCTCATTCATTGGCACCTTAGTTAAAAACAATGTCAAGAGATTGTACTTACAATGTTCACACCCACAGGGATGCAGATCAAGTTTAAAAGAACATGCCTAACTGGGGTACATAGTTCAAACTACCACATGGACCTTCCATGTAAATTGAGGAGCTTGAGCACGTGTTGCGTACATATTCTGGAAAAATGTCTCTGGAGTTTATAGGACTCAAATTAGTGCAGTCATCTAACCTATGTTTATAATTTAATTTTCACAACAGGTTTCCTTATACAAGTTTTCAGATGAGGAAATTGAGACTCAAATATAAGTAACTTGCACAAGGTCACACAGTTAGTTAAGAGATGAAGCCAGAACTCAAATCCAGATCTGACTGACCCCAAAACACAATCTATAAACAAAATAAAATAATCTATAAAATTAAATAAAGTTAAATATAAAACAACACACAGATAGCTATTGTCTTGGGCACCTCCCTTGAGAATGTATTAATCATTTTTGATACTTAAATTTCATGCACTATAGAACAAATCCATTCATTAGTGCCCAGATCCCTGTGTCCCATTTCTCGAGAGCTAAGAGCTACTCTTGGAGTTATTTCATTATGGACTCGAATTCTTAATATTATTGAAATGGGAGAATTACAGAGTATTCCTCCATTACAATGCTTTATCCTTTCCTGCTCCATTTCAGCAATAAAAATATGCAATCTGTTCCTTGAGTGATCCAGGAAAGGGGTTCAACCTATTTGGGAAAAATGCTAAAAAAGGATCATAGTACTCAAGTGTGTAAATGTAAGCTTCTGACTCCCTGTGTTCCCTCTGCTCTGTGCCTCTGGTCAACATCACAAATAGTAAAGTGTGATATCATGGTCATAAGCAGCAAAAATACAAGCTGAAAAGAAAGAGATGGAACGAGAGATCACGGTTTTAGCCTTTTATTTTGTCTCTTGCTTCTTCATTCCTCATGTCCTCATAGGTTTTATATTTCAAAAAAAATTTTTTTTCATCTTTGCCCTAGATTTTTAAGTGTGGCCTATGTGTAAGATGGAAGGTTGATAACAAAGATTTCCTGAATCTGACAGTTTAGATCTCTTCAAGTCTAAAATATACTGTGATTATTTTTGCTGATTTTCATGTTCAAACATGGAACCATTGAACTTATCAGAGAGAAATATACTTTGAGGTGTTATATTAAGCAATGGCATGAATTCCAGAAGAATCTCATAAATAAGGGAGAGTTGTTCTGGATGAGTTGTAAAATTTTTAAGAAATGGGTGCTTTTTATGCCAAAATCTTTTCTTAAATGTATTTGAAAGAAAACAAAGTTTTATGCATACCTGCATGTCATTTAGATACAGAGAAATTGGATGAAGAAATTTTCATTAAATTAGTGGTTTTCAAATATGATAAAATTATAATAAAATACCAGAAATGTTTAATAAAATGGTATAAATGGCCAAATAAATTTCTTTACCCCTTTTCTATTCTTAATATATATGGTGTGTGTATATGTTTGTGTGTGACAATGGGAATGAGTAAGTTATTTTATTTAGAGATCAAATATTAGAAAGGTATGCTCACATAATGCATTTCAAAATTGAAGAAATCTACTTTAAAAATATTAAAATATCTTTAAAGAATTTCAAAATGAAAATAGCAAGTAAATTGTGTGTGGTCTGGTATTTTAAATTAAATACTGAAAATTATGGATGATAGATAGATTTTTTTTTTCTTTTAATTGTTTCCTAAATTATTTTCAGGCATCATGTATTTTTACCAGACAGCCCTTCTGGCCAGTTTCAAATCCCAAAGTACCCAAGAAGCTGACCCTCAAAAGAGAAAATTAATCTATTCAGGCTCTATTTTAGAGTTTTTATTACCCAGTATCCTGCTTCAGGATGATATGAATTTGTTTATGCTCACATACCCATGCAAATATACACTCATACGCAACGGCAACGTAAGTCCATAATCAGGAGGATGAAAAGTTCTTCTGTGTTCTGCAAAAATATGATCACATCAGGAACACTGTGATCACGACATTTTATGAGAGGTATAAACAGAATAGGGGAATAATCTTGAAAAAGAAGAACAAAACTGGAGGACTCATATTCCCAATTTCTAAACTTACCCTAAGGCTATAATAATCAAGAGAGTGTGGTACTGGCATAAAGATAGACAATATATGGAATAGGTATATATTCCATAGAATCTAATTCTGGAATAAAATTGAGAGTCTGGAAATAAACCCTTACATTTATGATCAACTGATTTTCAACAAGAGTAACAAGAAAAATAAATAGGGAAAGAATACTCTTTCCAACAAATGGTGCTAGGACAATTGTATATCCATATGCAAAAGGATGAAGCTGAATCTCTACCTTATACCATATGCAAAAATTAGCTCATAGACCCAAATGTAAGAGATAAAACTTCTAAATTATGGAAAGAAAACATAAAAATAAATATTTGTGACCTTAGATTAGTAAATTTTTTAAGATAATGACACCAAAGGCACAAGGAACAAAAGAAAAAAGTCAATAAATTGGACTTCATCAAAATAAAAAACTTTCATGCATATGATACTATAAAGAAAATGAAAATACAACCCACATGATGGGAGAAAATATATTCAAATCTTATCTGATAAGGGACAGGTATCCAGAATTTATAAAGAATATTCAATAAAAAGATAAATAATCCAATTTAAAAATAAGCACGGGGTTCTTGGGAGAATCAACATTTTCCCCAAGAACATATACAATGGCCAAGACAGGAAAAGATGCTCCACATGATTAGTCTTTAGGGAAATACACATCAAAACCACAATGAGATACTACTTCACACCTACTAGGATGGGCATACTCAGAAAGAAAGACAAGAAGAAGTATTGGTGAAGATATGGAAAACTAAGACTCTCAAACAATGCTGATGGAAAGTAAAAAGTTAGAGCTGCTTTGTATAAGAGTCTGGCAGTTCCTCAAATGATTAAAGTTAGAATTACCACATGACCAAGCAATTCCACTCCTAGACATATGCCCAAGATAAATGAAAACATGTGTCTACGCAAAAACTTGTACACAAATGTTTATGACAGCATTATTCATAAGAGTCAAAAATTGAAAACAACCCAAAGTCCATAAACTGAGGAATAAATAAACAATATACAGCATATCCATATATATTAGATTCCTAGGGCTGCCAAAACATATTACCACAAACTTCGTGGCTTCAAACAACAGAAATCCACCCCCTCAACCCCCAGTTCTGGAGTTCATGCTCTTCCAGATGCTCTAGGGAAGATTCCGTTCCTTGCTTCCTCCAGCTTCTGGTGGCTTTCGATATTCCTTGGCTTGTGGATGCTTCACTCTCATGCCTGCCTCTGCCTTCGCATGGCTTTCTCACCTGCTCCCTGTGTGTCTCTCCTTTGTGTCTCTCATAAGAACACTTAGTGGATGTAGGACCCACCTGGATAATCCAGGATAATCTCACCTCGAGACCCTCATTTTAATTACATCTGCAATGGCTCTTTTTCCAAATGAAATCACATTCATGGGTTCTAGAGATTAGGATGTAAACATATCGTTGTTGGAAGCCATAATTCAACCCACTGTACTGCCCAATGGAATAGGATTCAGCAATACAAAGGAATGAAGTGCATGTACATGCCATAACATGGGTGAACCCTGAAAACCTAATGCTAAGTGAAAAAGGCCAGTCACTAAAGACCACACATTGTAGAGCGGGTGGAGCTCAGTGGCTGAGCATGCACATCCCTTGTACAAGGTCCCGGATTCAATCCCTGGTACCTTCAAAAAAAAAAAACAACACACCACATATTCCATGATACCATTTATATGAAACGTGTAAACAGGCAAATCTATAGATATATAACGTTTAGTGGTTGCCTAGGTCTGGGGATAAGAGGTGGTGGTCGGATGGGGAGTGACTGCTAACTGGGTACAGAGTTTCTTTTTAGGGGGATGAAATTGTTATAAGATTAGGTTGTGATGAGGTTGTACTCTGTGAATATCTAAAGACCACTGAGTTTGTTAAGATTTAAATGAATTAATTTTGTGCTATGTTACTTATATCTCAATAGAGCTGCTTACGAAAGCCACTATGCAGTTTAAAAAATAAAAATAAATTATTACAATTCATACATGGTAAATTTTCATGAAAATTAGAAAACTATGTAAAAATAATTTTATTTTATTTCTTATTAATATTATTTTTATCATTAAGATGTTAACCGAAAGCCCTTATTATTTTAGGTAGGTTGCATGCTTAGAGTTCATGAATGCCCTTTTCCTTGGAAATACATCACTTAAAAATACTCTTTTCTATGAGCTCAAAAAAAATGGAATAATTTAATTTTATTGAAATTTTAATACCTATTTAGGTTAACCTAAACTCATTTTTGAATAATTCCATAACTACATAAAAAAAGAGAGAAAACAATTGCTCAGGCATTTAGCCTACTAGATACTTACTTTGACTACTCACTTCTAACCACATTCTATTAAAGCATATTTGATTGTGTCCCTGTCCTACTCAGAAGCCTTCACTGGCTCTTCTTCTCCTCAGCTGCCATTCAAGACATTCCCACAGTCTAGCTCCAACCCACAGTCCATCTTTATCTGTGATTCTTTAATAAATCCTGTCAATCATTAAAATTCTTTGGTCTCTGAATTCACCTTGCACTCATTCACTCACTATTTCATTAGTGGTGCAACTGAAATATTTAGTGTCTACTATGTATCGTAAGTACTATAATATCAAGGCTCTGCTATGTGGGGAAAAATCAAAAGGCCACAAGATAGAGTAAAAACCCAGTGGTGGGAAGCGGGTGTGGCTCAATGGATAGAGCTCCCATTTACCATATGGGAGGCCCCGGGTTTGCTTCCCGGGGCCTCCTTGTGAGGACAGGCCAGCCCGCGCAGCGCCGTGGGCTGATGCAGCAGGACCTCACAGCAAGGGGGAGATAAGCAGACACAGAAGAAACACACAGCAAATGGACACAGCAAACACAAGCAGCAAGGGGGCGATAAATAAATAAATAAATCTTAAAAAAAAAAAAAAAACCCAGTGGCAGTTGGTACAAGTCTACAATGTTCTTTCATGAATTATAACAAATGTATAATACTAAAAAAGATGTTAATAATAGGGTGGTATATGGAAAAAATACACCTAATGTAAACCATGGACTACAGTTAATAGTACTATTTTAATATTCTTCTATCAGTTGTAACAAAGATACCACACTAATGCAAAGTGTCATAATAGGGCACTATATGAGAACATTGTTTTTTTTTACATGACTTTTCTGGAACCTACAACTATTCTAATTAAAGAATAATAATTTAAAAAATCATTGGCAGTTGTATTAGTCAGCCAAAGGGGTGCTAATGTGAAATACCAAAAATGGGTTGGTCTTTATAAAGGGTATTTATTTGGGGTAGAAGTCCACAGTTACCAGGCCATAAAGCATAAGTTTCTTCCCTCACCAAAGTCCATTGTCACGTGTTGGAGCAAGACAGCTGCCGACATTTGCCCAGGGTTCAGGCTTCTTGTGTTCCTCTCTTCTCGGGGCTGCGTTTCTCTCCGGGCTTAGCTCCTGTTTCCTCCACAAGGTCAGCTGTATGTGATCAGGCAAATGGCTTGCTTCTCTTCTCCTGGGGCCTTCTTTCCAACATCAAAACTGCTTCTCAAAAGACTGCTCTTTGCCTTGTCTTTTATATTCAATTCCCCACCCACCAAGGGGTGGGGCTCAACACCCTACTGACTGACATGGTCCAGTCAATGCCCTAATCATAATTCAATCATGCCCAGATTAACAGATCAGATTACAGGCATGATCCAATTATATTTTTGGAATTCATAATTACATCAAATTCCCCAACGGTTACACCTCCCATCTCATGTTCTACAAGGAACATGAGCATTTTAAAGAAATACCTGTGTCCAAAAGTCAA